>APFE030699083.1:113339-125012 GCA_000404065.3 Pinus taeda | reverse complement strand
TTTATGGACTTATTTCAAGTAAGATTGTGATTTACAATTTTAAGTAAGATCGTGATTTTTTGTTATTTAAAATATAATTTTGAATACATAAATAGATCAAGTTGAGTTTCTAAATATCTCTACGAAATTTTGTTAAATAAAAACTTAAAAAAAATCATTATGATGAAAAAAAAGTTTTGAAAAGTCAATAATTAGTTAAATAATCTAGAGAGGATCTAAACCAAACCTATTATCAAAAGGAGTCGTCTAATGATAATGAGACTAAGGAATTGCCCATATGGCCAAAAGTGGTTGGAATCTGGGCAAAAAAATTTCAAAAAAATTTGTAGAGGCAGTGTTTGAATTGTGTTTTTTTTGGTGGAAATGGATTCAACACCATCAAAAATGTTTAAGACACCTAAAATTTTGAAGTTTAACAACTATAATTTAGATTTACAAAAATCCTTACCGGATTTTCTCTAAATATGCCCTGAATTTCAATAACTTTTGGGGCTTCTTGGAGTAAAGAAACACAACCCAACCACCGGTCCACCATACAATACTGTCTCCTAAAACCCTAATTTATCTCTCTGAGGCAATAATAGTGAGCTGTCCTTGCATCCCTATGGAACACAGTTATGGCAACAAGAAGTCCCTCCATTCATCTGCACGCCCACCAAAGCCATTCATACACACAGACTCCAGAGCCATCAATCAAATAGTCAAATTGGTTAGGTGGGTCATGTGGTTCAATGCCGAGTTACTCTAAGCACTATTTCTTTCTTTGGTTGAAAATAAAAATCAAAATCATACCAGATTACCACCAGGACGAAGAATTATAAAACGAAGCTATGGGGAATTGGTATAATGGCTGCCCTAGTTTCTGAGCTTAGTCACCCGACCGGGATGATATGATATTTTCAGAATTCATCCAAATCTAATTATTGTCTTCATGGAAAAGGGGGCACCGTCGAACAACCGGAGGAGGCGAATATCAGAGAGGGAAGGGGAGTGCAACAAGGAGAGAAAAATTAGCAGATCCTCATAATCTTCAGTACAACATTCCAAGAAAATGTCGTTCAAAGTGGAGGATGAGGTCATCTTCTCAGACTTAACCAATAATATCGTCAACTTGGCTTCAGACTCCATTAATACTTTCAGCAGCTCTCTGTTTGATTCATATGAAATTAAAGCTTTGTCCAAGTATGTATTATCCCTCAATCCTCCTGCTACTTGTAATGACGATGATGGTGTGAGCAGGAAAGGGTGGAAAGAGTTTGGTTTTTTTATAATTAGTGCTTTCCCAGTGCCGATATGTGAGGGTTTATGTCACGCCCCCAATTCTTTTTTTCCTTTAATTGGCCGGGTGCGGCACCGCCTAAGTAACCAACCTTTTCCATAGTTATGCTACTTTACGAGCTACGCCTTCATTCATGTATAAAAACTTCAATTATATTATAATGTGCGGAAACCATTATAACAACATGATAAACGATACAAGAACATCAAGAATATGAAAGAGAAGACGTCTTTTTATTATATATGAGATTTCATTACAATGGCCGGGAGCGTTGCTCCATCGGCGTTATAACCCAAGGTGGGCGCCCGCCCGTGCAAGAGCGCACGGCGGTTGCACCTCCACCTTAACCAAAATATACAATATAATGTTTGCCCAAATGGGTGGGCCTGCCCGTGCACACTCGCACGAACCACAACCGTGTATCGTGCGCCCTCCACAACCGTGTGCTATCACCCGTGGGTGGGCGGTTCACCTACGCCCTCGCCCGTGTGCCTTCACCCGGCGGGTGGTCCACCCGACCTCCTACCCGCGCTGCTGTTCCGTGTCGCCTCGCCCGACCGGCGGGTGCATCACCCAACCTTGCTGCGGTAGTGCGTCCTCCCTCTTCGCACTTCACCTTATGCGTGAGTCCATAAGCGATGAAGAGATGCGATGAGTGAATGTGTTCAACCAACGAACTCCTCCACATGTATATACCCAACCATGGGTGCGTCCAACACTTGGACGACCCATCAACCTCCATCGTTCAAATGCATGCCGACGCCCTCAACTGATTTGCGAAGCCCCTTTGCCAAGTCGGCTTGCCCACTGTTCGTCCATGCCTTGGCTTGCATATATAAACGATGGTTTTCCATGCCTTAGTCATTTTCATTCAAGCGAGGAGCGCGCGCGCCCGGTGACATAACCGCAGGCGTTACACCCTCCCCCACTGGAAATCATTGTCACCCTCGACAATCCTGATCGTCTAAGTATCCTCTGTTCATACCTCGCAATTTTCCTCTTCCATCTCCAAAGTGAGTCCTCCGATTCCGAACTCTCCTCTTCCAGTGCTTCCTTCCATCTGACAAGGTACTCCCGTTTCTGGTGGCAACCAATCCCTGTAGTCCTGAAGCTTAAAATCTTCTCCAACTCCAAGCCTGGTTTTTCCACTATCCCCGTTGGTCCTCTCGGCAGTTCAACTCTCTCTGGATGGTCTCAATCAAGTCTACATCTCTTCAACTGACTAATGTGAAAAACTAGATGCTTCATGTGCATATGGTGCGGAAGCTCCAGCTCATAAGCAACCTCCCCCACTTGCTTCTTCACCTGAAATGGTCCCTCATACTTCTGTGTCAGTTTGGCTGTCGTCCCCTTGGCTGGCTGAAACTGCTCCCCAGTAATCCTGAGAAACACCATATCTCCCACACTGAAGTGTACATCCCATCTTCCCCTATCATCATACTTCTTCATCCTCCTTGCAGCATCGTGCAAGCACAACCGTGCCAACTCCAAGGTCTCCTCCCAAGCCTTCATGAACCTCTTTGCATGAGAACTCCTCAAAAAACCTGTTGTCTCAACGGTGTGCGGTGCAACCGGCATCTACCCATTCACCAACTCAAATGGACTGTACCCTGTCGCAGAATTATTTTGAATATTGTAGCTAAACTGAGCAATATCCAAGAGTTCGGGCCAATTCTTCTGATTAGCCGTCACATAATATCTCAAGTAGTCCTCCAGCAATGCGTTGATCCTCTCGGTCTGCCCATCTGTCTGCGGATGGTAGCTCGAACTCCTCAACAACTCTGTCCCAACTAACTTGAACAATGTGGTCCAAAATCTCCCTGTAAAACACGGATCTTTATCCGACACAATACTCAACGACATCCCCCAATACTTCACTATGTTCTTAAATAACAACTCCGCAGTCCGCTCGGCCCCACAAGGTATCTTTGTCGAAACAAAGACAACATACTTGGAAAAACGATCAACCACGACCATGATCCCATTATACCTCTGCACCTGTGGTAACTGAGTGATGAAGTCCATCGAGACACTCATCCATGGCCTCTCTGGAATCGGTAAAGGCTGCAACAGTTCTCCTTGCCTCTGTGTATCCGATTTGTCCTGCTGACAAATGATGCACGTATGTACATTCTCCTCCATATCCTCCCACATCTTCTCCCAAAAGAACCCTCTCTCCAACAATGCCAAAGAACGACGCTGCCCTGGATGGCCAACCCATGGAGAATCGTGGCACTCCTTCAAAAGGTGCCTCCTGAGACCAGATGTCTTTGGAACATAGAGTCGGTTTCTAGAGAACAAGTAACCTTCCTGTAGAAAGAACTTTTGTGTCTTCCCTTCCTTTATCCGCTTCACTATATTCTCCACCAAAGTATCGGTTTCAACACTTTCCTTCAGTTTTCTTTGCATCTCTTCTAACATCTGAACCCGACTTCTACTCCTTGCTGCCCGGTCTTCACCCTCCAATGCTGCAAGTTGTCCCTTCCTACTAAGGGCATCTGCTAGCACATTGTGTCTACCCGGTCTATACTCAATAGACATGTCGAACTCTGCCAAGAAGTCTTGCCAACGAGCTTGCTTCATAGAAAGCTTCGGTTGTGATGCAAAATAACTTGCTGCAACATTGTCAGTCTTGACAACAAATGACTTCCCAATCAGGTAATGCCTCCACACATGAAGACAATGGATGATCGCAGTCATCTCCTTCTCATGAACCGGATACCTCCGCTCTCTATCCTGCAACGTCCGACTCTCAGACGCCATCGGATGCCCATCTTGCATAAGAACCCCTCCTATGGAAAAATTTGAAGCATCAGTGTGTACCTCGAACGGTCTCCAGAAGTCAGGCAACTTCAGTATCGGCGCTGTAACCATCCTTCTCTTCAAGTCATCAAATGCCTTTTGACATTTATCCATCCAACACCACCTCTTGTCTTTCTTCAATAGGTCTGCCAGTGCCGATGTCACTTTGGAGTAACCTTCTACAAACTTCCGTTGGTAGTTGGTCACGCCCAAGAACCCTCATCTCATGGACATTCTTCGGTTCAACCCAGTCCTCAATCGCCTTCACTCTGCTCGGCTCCATCCGTATGTACCCTTGACCAACAATATGCCCAAGGAACAGAATCTCGGTTTGAGCAAACACACACTTAGACTTCTTCAAGGACAACTGATTCTCCCTCAGTGCCTTGAACACCATCACCAAGTGCTTCTTATGATCCTCCATGTTGTCACTGTACACCACTATATCGTCCAAGTATACTACTATGAACGAATCCAAGTATGGTCGTAGGACATCATTCATCAAAGTGCAAAATATAGCAGGAGCGTTGCACAACCCGAATGGCATAACAAGGAACTCAAAGCTACCATACCTTGTTACGATCGCAGTCTTCTTCTCATCGCCTTTAGCAATCCGCACCTGATAGTACCCATGCCTCAAGTCCAGCTTGGAAAGCACTCGGGCTTTCGCAAGCTTGTCGAAGAAATCAACAGCCAATGGCAAAGGATACCTGTTTCTCACCGTTTGCTTGTTCAATGCACGGTAGTCACAACACATCCGTAGCTCATTGGAATCCTTCTTTTCCTGGAATAATACCGGAGCTCCATAAGGGGACCTTGAAGGTCTAATGAAACCTGCATCAACTAACTCCTTTAGCTGTCGTTTCAATTCCTCAACTTAGGCCCTGATAAATGATAAGGTGCTTTTGCGGGGGGTTGCTTCCCTGGTTCAAGCTCAATGCTATGGTCCACTGCACACCTTGGTGGAAGCTTCTTCGGTAGCTCATCAGGCATCAAATCCGCATACTCGGCCAGCACATCAGAAATCTCAGCTGGAACAGGCGTCCCCACTCCATCACCGTCGACTCCCTTGAACATCACCGCATATGTCTCCATATCTTACTCCTTCATAGCTTTCTCCAAACTCAGTGCAGAAACGTGTTGCACCTTGACTTCCCTCCTTTGCCTATGAGTGGGCAAAGTCCAAGTTTGTGACTGTCCAACCAGCACCACCTCATCACAGAAGGGGACAACAATAGCCCTGTTGCCCTTCAAGAAATCCTGTCCAAGTATCACATCAAAGTCATTCATCTCCATCACCGTGATGTCTAACTGACCTGTCCAGTCTTTTATCTGCACCGGCACTTCATGTGCCAAACCCGTCACCTTAGCTCTAGAGTTCACTGCCTTGACCTCCATGTCCGATGGGAGGATCATCAGTTCGACCTCTCTTGCCAACCGTGTCATCATAAAGTTATGAGTGGCCCCTGTGTCCACAAGAGCTTGAATGGTCTTGCCACAGACCATCAAGTCCACAAAACCCAGACTGTTCATCCATGATTTCTCCATAACTTGTCCTTGCATACATACCCGTTCACTTCGTTCATCATTCAGCAACGGCTTCACCACCTGTGAACCTACTCTGATACCACCTGTCATGCCCCCAATTCTTTTTTCCTTTAATTGGCCGGGTGCGGCACCGCCTAAGTAACCAACCTTTTCCATAGTTATGCTACTTTACGAACTACGCCTTCATTCATGTATAAAAATTTCAATTATATTATAATGTGCGGAAACCATATAACAACATGATAAACGATACAAGAACATCAAGAATATGCAAGAGAAGGCTTTTTTTTATTATATATGAGATTTCATTACAATGGCCGGGAGCGTTGCTCCACGGCGTTATAACCCAAGGCAGGCGCCCGCCAGTGCAAGAGCGCACGGCGGTTGCACCTCCACCTTAACCAAAATATACAATATAATGTCTGCTCGAACGGGCGGGCGCGCCCGTGCACACCCACACGAACCACAACCGTGTATCGGGTGCCCTCCACAACCGTGTGCTATCACCCGTGGGCGGGTGGTTCACCTACGCCCTCACCCGTGTGCCTTCACCCGGCGGGCGGTCCACCCGACCTCCTACCCGCGCTGCTGTTCCGTGTCGCCTCGCCCGACCGGCGGACGCATCACCCAACCTTGTTGCGGTAGTGCGTCCTCCCTCTTCGCACTTCACGTTATGCGTGAGTCCATAAGCGATGAAGAGATGTGATGAGCGAATGTGTTCAACCAACGAACTCCTCCACATGTATATACCCAACCATGGGTGCGTCCAACACTTGGCCGACCCATCAACCTCCATCGTTCAAACGCACGTTGATGCCCTCAACCGATTTGCGAAGCCCCTACGTCAAGTCGGCTTGCCCACCGTTCGTCCACGCCTTGGCTTGCATATATAAACGATGGCTTTCCATGCCTTAGTCACTTTCGTTCAAGCGAGGAGCGCGCGCACCCGGTGACATAACCGCAGGCGTTATAGTTTAGGTTCAGCAGGAGAGGTAGAAACAGGCGGTTCCTGCATGTCTGGTTTCCCATGAAGAAGTAAGGGTCTGGCCAACTAAATCTCACAGGGCCAGTAATGATAGCTTGTTATGAAATATACCATAGGGTAGGGTATGCTTATTCATAGTGGCCAGAATGTAGGTATGGTAACGATGGAGGATTGTATGGCAGGATTTCAAAGTCCGATGTGGTAGGGTAGTAGGGTTTCTAATAAGCTATTTATGGTTGAAATTTGTCTCCGCTTTTGCAATTTAGTTTCTTTAAAAAAATCTAGCTTTGTTATGGTTTCTGGCATGAAGTCTTCCTCAGAGGCTTTGAAAAAATTGGATTAAGTATTTTTGAAAATAGGTTTAGCTATTAGAATATACCATGTTATACTGTATTAGAACTTTGAGAGTTGGTTTAAATTGAGGAATATGTTACAAGTTTAATTTGGTATATTTTAGCCGCTAATGGTTGTGTGGATTGCTTTTGTTTCTATAAAAAAAGATTGTATACATTTATTTATTGGTTTAATAAAAAAGATTGTAACATTTATTTATTGGTTTAATTGGTTAAATTGTATACATTTATTTATTGGTTTAATTTGATTGTTATTTTAAAATTATATACCATAAAGTGACGAAATATGAAGTAATAGCATGATTAAGAAGTGGTATAGTCATTTATGACTAGGTGACACATTGTTAGTAATCAAAAAATCATGTTACTTGCAATGATTTATTTATTGCTTTTTGAGATATAATTTCATTCTTATTAGGTATTTTTAGATGTCCTAGACAAACAACTTATTTTTTAAAGTTTAAAAAAAAAAAATCTCAATCTAAATAAATTTATATTTAAAAATATACTACTATGGCGTAAAATTATATTATTAATTAATTGAATCATTAAAAAAAATAATTAAAAAATATATTATATAAATTTAAATTTAAAATATAAATTAATAATGTAATGCATGATTGGTGTCGAGAAGTGCTCTACAGTTAGATTCACATAAAAACGTAACCGTAAACATAAATATAAATGTAAACAGGGATAGATCTCAAATAAAAATATAAAATGTAAATAAATAAAACCTCCTTTTATATTTATTCCATAAACCTCACCTCTTTATATTTAAGGAAACTCAAAAAAGTATATTTATGGTAAATAAATAAAAATATAAAATGTAAATAAATAAAACCTCCTTTTATATTTATTCCATAAACCTCTTTATATTTAAGAAAACTCAAAAAATATATTTTATTTAGGTGAAGCTTATGAACCAAATACCATGGGATAAATAATTATTAATAGCATGTGCCAAATACCATATTTATAAAAGAGGTATGGTAGATAAATAAATATAAAATAGGTATGATAAATAAATAAATATATATCAAATAGGATTAGAAATCAACATATAACTATATAACAAGCCTATGGGCAAATACCATGGTAAATAAAAGAGATGATAAATATAAATATAAATAAACTAGAGGTATGGTAAATAAATAAAACCTATTTTTATATTTACTCCATAAACCTCTTTAATACATATAACACTCCAAAAATAGGTTTTATATAGGTCTATTGGGTCAAAATACCATGTGACAGATTATTAATTAATACCAATACAAAATTAATTTATTAACCGCTAATATTAATATTAAAAGATTATATTATTATTATTATAATAATGTTAATATTTTAAAATTTAATTAACTTTGGGATTATATAAATATTAAATTTGTTAATTAATAATATATATTTAATATATCATGATATATATTAACTCTAGATATATATGGGAGGGAAGAACAAATACATAGAGTGATAGAGGTGGAGGGATAGGGGGAGTGGCAATGGAGAGATCGAGATAAACTTAAGGATAGGTGAGAGGAGAAATGAAGAGAGAGGGAGAGGGAGATGAGCGAGAGATGTAGATAAGGGTAAGAGAGGGAGAGTGAGACACAAAAATGGAGGGGGAGAGAGAGAAGGAGAGAGGGACGAAGATAGTGAGAGGATTGGAGGGCGGAGAGAGAGAGAGAGAGAGAGAGATGGGAGAAGAGAGAGGAATGTAGGAGAGGAAGGATGAGAGAGAGGAATTGTAAGAGAGGGAGGGAAGAATAAAGGCATAGAGAGTGAGAAGTGGAGAAAGAGTGAGTAACAAGGGAGAGATGGAGAGAGAGAGCGAGTATGTTTAGAGGTGAGATAAAGAGACAAAAGAAAGAGAGATAGAGAGAAGGGGGTGAGAGAAGGAGAGAGGGAGGGATATAGTAACATTGTTGGAGAGAGAGAGAGAGAGAGAGATGGGGAAGAGAGAGGATTGGAGGGAAGAGAGAGAGAGAGAGAAAGAGAGAGAGAGGATTGGAGGGAAAAGAGAGAGAGAGCGGAAGAATGAGAGATGAGACTTGAGAGAGAGGAGGAGAGTGATGGGGGAAGAGAGAGGATTTGAGGGCAAAGAGAGAGAGTGAAGGGGAAGAGAGACAAAGGTAGGAGAGAAAGGGAGAGAGAGGAAGTATGAGGGAGCGGACTTGAGATAGAGGAGGAGAGAGGGAGGGAAGAAGAAATACATATAGAGTGAGAAGTGGAGAGAGAGAGGGAGTGACAAGGGAGAGATGGAGAGAGAGTGTGTATGTTTGGGGGTGAGATAAAGAGACAAAGAAGGAGAGATGGAGAGAATGAGGGAGAGAAGGAGAGAGGAGTGTGGGAAGGATATAGTAACAGAATTGGAGGGTGAAGAGAGAGAGAGAGAGAGAGGGAAAAAGAGATGGAGTTGGACGGGGAGAGAGGGAGGTAAGAATAAATAAATAGAGAGAGAAAGTGGAGAGAGAGAGAGAGAGGAAGCGATAAGAAAGATGGATAGAGAGGGAGAGAGGATAACAAGAGAGAAGAGAGATAGAAACGGGGGAGAGGGAGAGAAGGGGAAGAGAGAGAGGGGGAGGGAGAGGAGGAGGGAGGGATAGATAAATAGATTGGAGAAAGAGAGTGTATGTTTTGGGGTTGCTATAGAGAGACAAAGTGAGATAGATATATAGATGGAAAGTGAAGAGAGGGAAGAAGAGAGAGATGGAGAGAGAGAGGGAGGGAAATAGAGATTGATAGATATGGAGTGAGAAAGCATGTATGTTTGGGGGGTTGAGATAGAGAGACAAAGATGGAGAGATGGAGGAATACATATATATATAGATGGAGGGGGGGGGAGAGGGAAGAATATTTATTGCACTAGATGCATTGATTTCAGTTTAGATGCATTGATTTTAGTGTAGTTGTTCATTTCTATTGATATTTGATTGTTTGCACTAGATGCATTGATTTCAATGTAGATGATTTGTAATCCTAGTTGATTGCTTTCTCTAAATGCATTGATTTCAGTGTAGATGGTGATTTTTAATCCTATTTGATTGCTTGCACTAGATGCACTGATTTTAATGTAGATGTTGATTTCTAATAATATTTGGTTGTTTGCACTAGATGCATTGATTTCAATGTAGATGATTTCTAATCCTACTTTATTGCTTGTAATAAATGCATTCATTTTAGTGTAGATGGTGATTTCTAATCCTATTTTATTGCTTGCGCTAGATGCAATTATTTAAGTGTATATGTTGGTTTATAATCCTATTTTCTTACTTGCACTAGATGCATTGATTTCAGTGTAGATGTTGGTTTATGAACCTATTTGCTTACTTGCACTAGATTCATTGATTTGAGTATAAATGTGAATTTCTAATCATATTTGATTGCTTGCATTAGATGCATTGATTTCAGTGTAAATGTTGTTTTCTACTCTTATTTGATTTCTTGCATTAAATGCATTGATTTCATTGTAGATGATGTAATTGGATGTATGATCATACATTAATTTTAAAGTGATTGGATTAATATTGTGCATTGATTAGAGTGTAAGCATAAAATATTATTGACAATGTATATTGATTTTTGTTTTATAGTAATTTAACCTATTAATATTGGAGAGAAAGAGAGACGAGGTATGAAGTTACTACAATATCTCGAGCTAAATATCTAAATGGTTTATGATTTAACATGTCCTTTTCATATAATTGATATGAAAATAGGAAAAAAGTAACAAGGGTGACAATAAAAATAGTAGAAGAAAATAGTTTGAGATTAATCACAACCAAAGACAATTTGTAATTTACTATATTCTTATTATTCACATTTTCTACCATTCAACACTATTACATTGTCAATTTACATTCAAAATGTTTATTTCATCATTTTCCATTATTAAAGTTATTGACAATATTTATCATCTCATTAAACTGAGGTAACTAAGAAAATTTAAAATTAAAATGACCAGATTAAACATATTTAGAATATTTAAAATGCTTATATTTAATATTAGATGATTTTACATATTATTGATAAAATCAACCATCTCTTAGTTAGATTTTTTTTGGCCGTACACCACTGAAACTAGTCTAGATCCATCTTAACTACAGATCTATCAAGTGTCGAGAGGGATCAAATCTCTCGAGGTGCAAACATTTCCTCAAGTTAACTCATAATTCATTACTTCTTATATTTTGTTTTATAAATCTAAGTTATTGATATATACCATATGACACAATAATGAACTTCCATTTTTTTATGAAGATAAATTTATTACAGGGTCAATTCTCCTGCTCGAGCTTTAAAAGATTCCCTTGGGGGTCAATTCTCCTCGATGGGCTTTAAAAAATTCCCTTTGGGGTCAATTCTCCTCGATGGACTTTAAATATAATTTTAGCGTTCCCACTTGTTAAGTGCCTCTCCGATCGGGAGGTCACAAGGTCAATTTTCCTCCTAGGGCTGTAAAAGATTCTCTTGGGGGTCAATTCTCTTCCACGAGCTCTTGTTAAGTGCCTCTCTGATCGGGAGGTCACAGGGTCAATTTTCCTCGTCGGGCTTTAAAAGATTCCCTTGGGAGGTCAATTCTCTTCCATGAGCTTTAAAAGATTCCCTTAGGGATTGATTTTCCCAGATTTCCCTGTTATATATATCTCTATATATATGTGTGTGTGAGAGTGTACTTTATATAATTTTAATATTTTTTTTTT
>APFE030699083.1:96841-112262 GCA_000404065.3 Pinus taeda | reverse complement strand
TGCATTGTCATCCTAGGGTTTCTTCCCCCCCCTCTGCTCGTCTTAGGTGCTTTCTTTGGGTGGGCGTAGTTTTTGTGAGTCTGGTATCACTTATCGTTGGCAGCTTTGGGTGCTTCCCTTGTTCGTCGTGTCCCCCGGTCTCTTTGTATGATTGTCCTCTTCGTAGGCATCCTCTCTTTTTTGTAGAATTCATTACAATCGAGCGTAAATTATTCATATTATTAATAACAATATTAAATCTAAGGTCAATTCAATTAACATTCTTTTATAGGTTTTATTATTAATAATATTTAATGAATTACTCTTTATATTAATAGGACAGATCTACCCCATTCATTATAAGTTTAATTCATAAGCATCTAATTCTATTAATATTTATAGTCCCATACATAATTACGCAACCTAGTATTTTCAGGACACATATACATTAATTTAAATATAGTAATAAATTAATTAATTATTTATTTTTAATATTATTAGTTATATATAGTATTATTTCATACATATTATATTAATAATTAATATATAATATTATTGTAGTGAATTAATAAATTTAATTTTTAATTGGCATAACTTAACCTTTTTCTATAATATTATTATGTATAACTAACCTAAGTTTTTATTTAGGGCATATAGATATTAATAAATTAATAAATTAATTACATTTTTAATATTATTAATTATATATATTTTTACACATATAATAATAATTAATATTTCAATAAATTAATAAATTAATTTGTAATTGACCTAATTTAACCTTTTTCTATAAAATTAACTACTTATTAACTATAAATAATACTAAACACAATTATGACAATAATAAAATTAAGGTTTTTCAAAATAAAATTAGGTATAATAATAAATTATTGGAATATACATATTTATTTGGATATATTTAATGAATGAATCATTTAAATAAATATTGGCATATACATATTTACACATTTTTATATATATATTACATTTTTATATATAATAGAGTAATATTTTATATTTAATAAGTGAATTATTTTTAACAGATTAACCTTTGTTTTGTTTTATTATTCACAGGGTTAACCTAGCTCCGTGAATATAGTGGTATTTTAATATTAATCGGTTAGATGAAGTTTGACTGGGGCTCTTGAGTGAAAAAGTAGCCGTTAGATTGTTTTAGCTGTTGGAGTCTCTGCTTAGACTATTTAACACGCTGATCTGGATCTGTATCTTCAACTCGTCCTCATGATGAACCACATTGGTTGGTTCGAAACGCGTCGACCAAAGTCCTTCTTATGTGATTTACGCTGAAGCTCTCTTTACAGATATATTTGTTGACGAGTTTCGAACCAACGAGTGTGGTTTAACCAGTGTGGTTTATCGTCAAGGACAATTTGAAGAATCAGATCATGGCTACATGTTAAATAGGGAGAGCAGATCTTCCAACGGCTTTGACCATAAAACTATCGGATTAGACTAGACCAATGACTATATTTGACCATGAAACAGCTAGGTTTGACCAGAAAACGACTCTATGGGATTAGACTGGACCAATGGCTATATTTGACCATGAAACGATTAAATTTGACTAGCCAATTGGACTCGACCAAAGGGTGGACACAAGAACTAATATTATTATTTAATTATATTAATATTATCAGATAAATAGTTATTCAATGTATAATTAGTGTTTAATATCAGTATTATTAATATAATTTTTTTAATTTTAAATGCCATTAATGTCTAAAATAATAAACTTATAAAATGCTCTACACGAATATTATTTTAATACTTTTACGTTGGTCTTGTTTATTATTTAAGTAATATGTTAACCATTTTTGTGTTAAAAAAATAATAAATCTAAGGAATATTAATAACAATAATGGAGTAAAATGTTAACATATTTATGTTGAATATGTTAATAATAATTTATGAGTAGATCTAGGCATTATTAATATTAGTAATAGTATGGATTTACTATTAGTCTTAATATAATTATAATAATAATATTATAAAATCTCATATTATTATTATTACAATAATATTTTAATATTATTATTATTAATGGTTTGGTAACTTATTAATAGAAATTCATTAGTTAACCTATCTAATGTAAACATGAACCTTTTACTTAAATCTAAATTTTTAGATCAATAACTATAGATAATTTTAACCCATTAAGTTAGTTATGTAATGGACCATCTAATAAATATAAGGAAAAGAAAATGAGGGGGATTTCTAAAAAGACCAAAAAATCAAAGAGAATTAAGGAGAAAAAGAATAGGTTCGTTCAAAACTTTACTACTAGATAATTAGGGAAAGAGTAAGGATTTTTATGAATAGACAATTAGTTCAAATCATTAATAGAGGTGGGGTAAAAGAAACTAGGTGACCGAAAAAAATTAAAGAAATGAAAAAAAAAGAAAAACAACAACCAGGGGAAACGACTAGGAGGAGAGAACAGGCATAGCAGGGATCCAACAACTGCTAATTTTCGAGCGGTCATCTCTATTGAGATTGTTCGGCCTTTTTTCAATCCCAATGGCTTCCCTAAATTTCGGGTGATGAAACTGGCCAACCTTAGTCATAACAGGGGCCTCCTCAATACAAATGTGATGTTTAGTCTCCTCCTCAATAAATTTTATTTATTTTTATTAATTTTCATACTACTTTTAAAAACTTCATAATATAATATAGTTTTTTTAAATTAGGTTTATTATTATATTATATTATTATTATTTTTTTTAACTATAAAATTATCATAATCACCTTTTTTAAGCTAACTTATATAGAATTATTTAAAAAATTAAAATTAAGATATAATCTAAAAACCACAGAAAATAAATTAAGAATTGAATCAAATTTAGGAATTATCATTCAATCATGGACGAGTTTGTTACACTAAGGATGATTATAGAGGAGTATGACAATAATGAAACTAATTTCTTATGTTGCTTTGTTGACTTTAGTAAATAATTTGACTTAGTGCCCAAAACTAACCTATGAAATAGATTCAAAAAGGTATAAGCCTCTTTCAAGTTGAGTGTTGTAGTAATAAGATTGTACAAGAATGTTATTGCCAAGTTTAAGAACACTAAAGGCTATTTGGGAAAATTAATTGTAAAATAAGAAATAAGGAGGACTATCGTCTATCACACCCATCTTTTTTGGCCTATGCATAAACAATTTAGAGTATTTCCTGGGAGAAGCAAAATGTGTCATCATATTTCTAGTTTTAATAATAATCATCTTTCTTGTTTAAATTAGGACAAGTAATTGAAGTTTTTCAAGGAATTTTTTTCTTTAGTTTGAGTATCACTACTCACATTAAGGAAATGAAGATTATGATAGTTAAATCTATAAGGATCACTTATGCTAATTTCATGTATGACAATAATAACTGGATGTAAGTGTCTTGAAACAAGTATCTTACAATCTATCTTCATCACAAACTCAATTGCAACTATAACCTTGAGAAAAAGATAAATATGTTTGGCTTAAGCCATGGTATTGGCCCATGGACTCATACAACTTAGAAAACAACAACAACAACAACAACAACAACAACAATAATAATAAAATTAAATTAGAGTTATACTTCAATCAATTTTTATGATTTTTGGATCAAATCTCTCTAGAGATGCAAACCTTTGTTAGAGTGAAAATAGAGTTAATCACTCTTGGGGCTTGGTATATTAGGAGTTAAGATGAATCTATGTTGGTTTAATTTTAGCAAAGCTAAATGTATTATGAAGTGATTCTTTAGATGGTTACTTACCAACCATTTAATTTATATGTCTTCTTTAGTGTAATGTATGTATAATTTATTTTAGTACTTGCCTAGGAGACAAAACCAAATATAGAACAATTAGACTGTGTTATTAGTGGCTCATTGTCAAACTCCAATATAATGGTGGAGGCTAGTTACAAGTACTTGAAATTAAAACTATCTAGAGTTGCTTTAAGTGTGACTTTTTGAAAAAAATTATGTTTTATTTCCCGTTCTAATTTGTCTAGAACCTTGTAGGGATTCATTGAAACCACAAATTTGATTAGTGAATCGAAGTGCCCCATGGATTTTTGAGGGTGTTAAATCCATATATGCAGTCAAAAAACTAATTTAAACAATACAAATCAAGATTTCACCACAAATCTTTTTACCCGATTCTGGCTAAATCCAATTTAAACAATACAAATCAAGATTTCACCACAAATCTTTTTACCTGATTCTGGCTAAATCCATCAGAAATTCCAAAAAATCCCACTTAAAAACAACTCGTGCCTAAAGATTTTTCAAAATGTTGAATCCATATATGCATTCAAGCAACTTCATTATAATATTATTGTAGACAAACACAATCATATGAATTAAATAATTGATAAACATCAATAAATATCAATCTTTAATAAACATCATGCTGATGATGATGGTGGTGGTTAACCTCCAGTGAGACCAAATTGGTCCATCGGACCTATAATTTTCTCAGTTCTTAATTGTTTGACTTCTCGTCATTCTTGGTGAGATTGGTGTTGTAGCTTTCTTTTTTTTCTCTACGGTCTTCCAACTTCCTTTATCTTGCATCTCCTTCATCTCTTCTAGTTCTTGGGGCATTTTAACTTCTCGTCATTCTTGGTGAGATTGGTGTTGTAGCTTTCTTTTTTTTCTCTACGGTCTTCCAACTTCCTTTATCTTGCATCTCCTTCATCTCTTCTAGTTCTTGGGGCATTGGTGTCTTAGCTTCGCGATATGTTGTGTTCGTCCTTTTAAAGATAGTGGGAGAAGAAATTTGATTCTGCTTCGGTGTTAAATGAAATTATATTTTGTGCAGTACTCAAATCCTCGTAATATATTTCAAATTGTTAAAATAATAAAAATAAACTAAATTATAATTTTATTTTAAACTTTATTATGAATTAAATAATTGTTAAACATCAATCTTTAATAAACATCTTAATATATTTCAAATTTCTAAAATGATAAAAACTAACTAAATTATAATTTTATTTTAAACTTTATTAATATAAAAATTAATGCATACATTCATAAAATAAATTATTAACCATTAATTTAAGACACTCTACCGTGGAAAAAAATCCTTAAGCTGTAAACACTACCTTACAAAATCCAAACTTTCAATCAAAATAATTATTACAATTATCAGCTTATACCCTCGATCCACCATATTATTTAGGGTGAAGTTGGGAAGCGAATCCAGCCCCACATACATGTGCGCTAAAAAAAAATCATGATTAGCACATGCAGGTTGCAGCCGAAAATTCAAACAGATCGTAACGGTTGTCAAGTAATCGGTGTGCCTTTGGACAGTGATGATGCAAGAAAAAAGTAACTAACAACTCCAGGGTTGAATTTTACAGAACTTAATAATGGCAGCAGTGTGCTTCTTGGAGTAAACAAACCAGAGCAACCATCGGTCCACCACACTGTGTCTCCTAAGACCCTAATTTATGTCTCCCAGGCAAGGAATATTGAGCCGTTCTTGCATCTGTCTCCTAAAACCGTAATTTATCTCTGCCATGCAAGGAATATTGAGCCGTACTAGGATCCATATGGAACATTATTACAGCCACAAAATGGTTACCAATATTCTATTGTGGGGCTGCTTAAATCCAACAGTGAAATTGACCACAAAAAGTCCCTCCATTCATCTTCCGACCCACCAAAGCTATTCACACGCAGACAGTCATCAACAACATACGCACAATCAAACAGTCAAAAGCTTCGATGGATGGATGGATGAGGTTGTTATCAAAAAAAAGAAGCGAAATATTACCAGAAGTTCCTGCTTTATTTTTATATTCGGAACCAAAACCAGACTACCATGAACGCGGGGCATTATAAAACGAAGCTATGGCGAATTGGTATAATCACTGCCCTAGGTTTTTAGATTAGCCACCCGCCCTGGTTGACATGATTTGATATTTACAGAATTCATCAAAACCTAATTGTCTTCATGGGAAAGCTGTCACCCCCTTACAATGGCCGTAATCTTCTAACTGCATTATAGCGAGGTGCGGCACTACGGAACACTTTTCACCAATACTTATGTTCATGGACTACGCTTAACATTCGAACTTAGTTTATTTTTCGTTACCAAGTATTATCTTTTATTTTTCGTTACCAAGTATTATCTTTATCCTTTATACAGATGAAAACCCATACACATTCATCATTAAGAACATTATACAATAGAAATACACAACAGTATAAAGGGAGGGGCAACTGCCTGCAATATGAGTATGCCCAAATCAATATATATAATCTTCTTTTATAAGTACAAATTAAATCTTGGAAAACCCCAAATTTACACAGCCAAATTTCCAACTTTCAGCAAACTCGGTTGCCCAGTTTGTCGGCGCCTTCGAATGGTCGACGCAGGACTCACCAACCCTTCATTTAATTCCTCGCAGGATCGTGTCGTTTTCCCAAATCGGGCGCGCCTCGTCGTAACCGTGTCGCCACACACGGGCGCCCTCCGCATGAGTCACACCTCCGTTCCACCAAACCGGCACACCAAACTTCGTTTCAACACTTTTCTATTTCGTCGTGCACGACGCGCCTACCTGGGTCGCCCGTCTGCACGAGGCACCGTTCTGCCCAATAGTCATGCACGACACGCCCTCCCCCGGCTGCTCGTCTGCACAACCTTCGTGTCACCTAACTCACCTTCGTGCACGGCGCGCCCAACCGGGTCACCCACTCAGCGCTTCGGTTGGTCGTTCAGCGAACGCCCACCCAGGTCACTCGTTCAGCCCAACTCGTCAGCGGGTGCACCCGTCGTGCACCCTACCTGACTTGCCGAACTCGCCCAAACGTCTTCCCCTGCTACAGTGTGTCGCACTGCCCGTCGTGTGGGCACATCACCTGCACCTGCGGTTCTACTCCCTTACGCACTTCCGTCGAACTTCACTTGGCTCTGCGTTTATATGTTCAAATGATCACCGTTCGAATAATGACTTTGCCATCCCACTGCACACCTATGTATATCGTTTGGTGGGCGAGTCAACCACCCGGGCGACTCACATCTTTCGCCCGACCGACCTCCCAACATTTGCAACTCGTCACATGGATGGTGGGTCGGCTCGCCCCAACTCGTGGGTCCGCCCCCTCCGCACACCCAATGCAACTCTTTTTTCGGTTGTCTTGCGGGTCGAGCCCAACTCGCTCGCCTATGGCCAAGACACTTTACACACGCGCTCATCTGTCTCTTCGCTCGAAGGAGTCGTCTTGCGCGTCGCACGGATCACAGGTCCTTACATCCTTCCCCACTTGAAATCATTGTCGTCCTCGACAATATCTCATCCCAGCAACCACCTGTCACCAAGATATCCATACCAAGGCATATACCCCATCGGTATGTCATACATCGGAAAATCATCTCAATCCATGATCATCAACCATCTCGTCACAATCTCCACATGTTGCTCCCATCGTAGAAGGTTGGCCCCTCCATCTCAAGCTACATGCCCACTGCAACATCTCGTGTCGACCTCATCATGTATCATCATCGTGTGAACTGTTGCCATGATACTCCAACACAATGCTAACACATCTTTGCACACTTCCGGACCCCATGATTCAAACTAGCTGGGTAGCTAATCCAATTGTCACGCCCAAACCATGAGAGTGAACATCCTCATGCCATCATCAATCATTTCTCAGAACATCCTGTCACAACATCAACTCGGTCAAGAATCCATCTCCATATAAGTAAGTCATGCCCAGGTCCATGAAGTAGACTCCATCTCGTCTGCAACACGCTATCCATGATGTTTGGTACCAATGTGCTGCATGAAATCAGCTGCATCTATCCCAACATCATCATCCATCTACAAAACATCCATCTCCTCAAAGTGAAGAGATCTTCTCATCAACCCCGACTCTCGATGTGCCACATCCAGGTCCATGAAGCCACCTCCATCCTCTCTGTGATGTGCCATCCCTCAAGTCTACCATAGAAACGAGTATACGCCTATCTCATCTCCCACGTGTTGCCCATGACCATAGGTCAATCAGCTCCCATGTGTCAAAAGTGGTTGAGTCTCAGCTCAACCCATGCCCAAGCATTGCCACCAAGGCATCATCATTGTTGTAAATCCATCATTCCAAAGTGTCTCATATCGATCCTCCACATCAAGTCACTCTTTCAAGCATGCCCATACATGTACTCGAAAGTATGCACCCCATCCTGCATCAAAGTCTCTGACCTCAGCTCCTCAATGCATGAGATCCTCCAAGTCCACCATATATGAAGTCCCCTAAATTCACAACCTCATGTCATCATGAGCTCCACGAGTTATCTCCAACCAACATCCCCAACAAGCATACATGTCTTGGCCCAAAGGTCTCTGCAAGATGTCTCAGCTCTCCATGTGGTAGGAATGCTCCATAGTCTACTCACAACTCCATCTAAGTCCATGGCCTTGTTGTACAAGAGTGCACAACCTCTCCATCGGCTCGTAAATAAACATCTCCATATCACATCAGCAAATCCACCTGCACAACATCCCTCATTGGATGCCCATAAATGACACCTCTACAAGTGCTCCTGCATAATGTCCCTACATAAGATTGCCATGCTTCATGTCTCCAACCTGATGTCCATGACTATGTTTCCCATGTTATCCAACCAAGTAGACCCATCACAACAATCGATCATCATCATCCAAGTCTACAATCTTGGTCTAGTGAACTCGGTCACCTAACCATATCATCATCACATCACGAGTCTCTTCCATCATAGCTCCCCCACTAAAGGTTCCACCAAGACTATCTCTTGGTCTCGGCCATGAGAAGTCCACCCAATTATCATCATACCCATGTATGTGCCCTCCAATCTGTCCATGAATCATGACGGGCACTTAGCCAATTCCTCCATGTGGCTAAAGCATGACCCATTCCTCCGCAATGATCATCATGTTTCTCCCTTGTCATGGGCCTTTGTACCTTCTACCATAAGGTCACAAACAACCCCAACAAGTCCCACAATAATCAACAATCTTTGTTTCTGCATACAGGGTCTCATCGTAGACATCCATGGTAAGATGCTCCCTTGCATTGGCAAACTATTTTTTCTCTTCCCTGCATACGGTTCATCTACCAAATGCTCAACTGAAACACAAGTATCAATATTTACTTCATCATGAGGTTCCTCCATGCGAGTTTCCTCATCCATCCATGTCTGCAAACTGCACGATCCTGGCCCAACTTGATTAATCTCAAGTTCATCCTCCATCTTTGTCACATCTGCAACATCCTCAATAATCACGGCTTGCTCATCCTTGTCAGCACAATCTGAAACTTCATCTTGCTCCATTGTCCAACCAAGTTGAAGAAATTCATCTTCAACATTCTTTTCCAAGACTTTTCAATTTTATCTCGAATCCGGGGATTCTCTTCTTTCATCTGCTTCAACATGTATAAGGTAAGCAAGAGCTTCCCTTTGCATTATTCCAAACCTGCCATGCCTTGTCATTCAGCTTGGCCCAAGCATGAAGCTTCACCTCTGCTGAACCTCTCACGAAGTATTACATTTCTTCCACCATTCACCTGAATCACCCTAATATACCACCTGTCACCTGCAAAACTTGAACTCCCTTTCAAGTCTTCGGTATTACATAGAATCAACTCCTTGATTCAGTTCACCAGCTCTGACACCAATTTTCATGCCCCTACACTGGCGGTAATCTTCCAACCACACTATAGTGAGGTGCGGCACCACCAAACACTTTCTTTTCACCAATACTTATGTTCATGGACTACGCCTGTCATTCGTACTTAATTTATTTTTCAGTTTATTTTTTGTTACCAAGTATTATCTCTATCCTTTATACAGATGAAAACCCATACACATTCATCATCAACAACATTATACAATAGAAATGCACAACAGTATAAAGGGAGGGGCAACTCCCTGCAATATGAGTCTACCCGAATCAATATATATAATCTTCTTTTATAAGTACAAGTTAAATCTTGGGAAACCGCAAATTTACACTTAGCCAAATTTCTAACTTTCGGCAAACTCGGTTACCTAGCTCGTCGGCGCCTCCGAACGGTTGCCGCACAACCCACTAACCCTTCGTTCACCTCTTCGCACGATCGTGTCGTTTTCCCAACTCGGGCACACCTCTTCGTGACCGTGTCGCCACACCCGGGTGCCCTCTGCATGAGTCACACCTTCGTTTCACCAAACTGGTGCACCAAACTTTGTTTCAGCACTTCTCTGTTTCGTCGTGCACGACGCGCCCTACCCGGGTCACTCGTCTGCACGAGTCACCATTCTGCCCAACTATCGTGCACGGCGCACCCTCACCCGGCCACCGGTCCACACAACCTTTGTGTCACCTGACTCACCTCTGTGTACGACGTGCCCAACCAGGTTGCCTATTCATCACTTTGGTTGGTCGTTCAGCGGGTGCCCACCCGGATCACCCGTTCAGCCCAACTCGTCAGCGGGCGCACCCGTCGTGCAGCCCTGCTCGACTAGCCGAACTCTCCCAAATGTCTTCCCCTGCTACAGCTTGTCGGACTGCCCGTCGTGCGGGCGCATCACCTGCACCTGCGGTTCTGCTCCCCTACGCACTTCGCACTTCCGTTGAACTTCATTTGGCTCTGCGTTTGTATGTTCGAATGATCACCATTCGAATGATGACTTTGCCATCCCACCGCAGGCCTATGTATATCATTTGGTGGGTGAGTCAACCACCCGGCCGACCTCCCAATATTTGCAACTCGTCACACGGATGGTGGGTCGACTCGCCCCAACTTGTGGGTCCGCCCCCCCCTTCGTGCACCCATCACAACTCTTCTTTCGGTCGGCCCGCGGGTCGAGCTCAGTAGGGCTCCAAAGTTTTAAGATGTAAGAATTTAGGGGTTAGGGGGCTATTTAACAGCCATAACGCACGTGGTCCTCTTAAAAACAGAGTTGTCTTTAGTGTGATTTTTTGGAAGTTTTTCCGGTCTAATTTCTCTAAAATCCAACAGGAATTCATTGAAATTACAAGATTGATGGGTAAACCCTGCACAATAGAAGTTCCCCAGGGTTTTTCATGGTGCTGAATCCATATATACAGTCAAAAAACTAGTTTAAATAACACAAATCAAGATTTCACATCAAAATTTTCACTGGATTTTCGATAGTGGAAACTCCAAAAAGTCACACTATAGAAAACTCCATTAAAAACTATTGATGTTCTCCATGAGAAAAGTAGACAATATGATAGCAAATTGAAACTTCAAAGCAAATTGGTAATAATATAGATTCATAATTTGTAAAAATTTAAAATAATCAAGCACTATAAATAATAATTAAAAATAACTATTTTTTTTTCCCAAATTATACTATGAGTTTTGGCTTTATGATATCATATATTTACCAATAATAAGACCATGTAATTTTTTCCTAATGTAAATCTTTTCATCTTAAATAGGTTATATTAATCAAGAATCCATGGGAAAAACCATGAGTTTTTATAAACATAGATCTAGAATAGTTTTGATAGTTTGACCAAGTCAAGTTTACTAGACCACCCTAATATCTTAGAAACACATAAAGTATAATATGTAGACTAGTGACTAGCATAATGAAAATTATCAAATTAAAATAATAATTTTCATTTTCATTTAATTTTAATTTTTATTATTTTAATTTGATCGAAGCCAATATAAAATTTACATTACATAACATTTTACACATGGCTTCCATACTGAGTTGTAGAGCATCTCTCCGTAAAATTATTATATATATATATATATATATATATATATATATATATTTATTATATATATATATTATAAGAGTTAAATATACATATATCTATAAAAAAACATGGATATATGTTTGAAACATATATGATATACATTTTTTAAATTGTATATATATTTAAGATATTTATTATATTTTTTAAATTATTAATAATTATTTAAAATAAAGATGTGTTTTGTCCATGGGGTCTTGGATAAATGGTGGTTGCTCTTTTAAGACACTCCTTGATGTGAAGTCACCAGTTCAATTCACTGCCTTGATCGGGGTGATATATTGATGAAGATGAGTCTTGCCAAGCTTACCAAAAAAAATGTTTTTTTTTTTTTTTGAAAACATGAGATGTATTTTTAAGCAAATTATCTTGATGTTCACTATAATTGATATTTTATAAATTTAATTATTAATTTATATAACTATAGTAATTATAATGAATTGATACTTACTTAAGGAGTATTCTTTAAACCCTGAATTCGACAAAAAAAAATTGTGGTCAAATCTTGATTTTTGTTGTTTAAACTGGTTTTTTTACTGCACATATGGATTCAAAACCCTCAAAAACCCCTAGGGCACTCCAATTGTGAAGATTTCACATATCAAACTTGTGATTCCAATGAATCTCTACCAAATTCTAGATAAATTCAATGGGAAAATAAACTGGAAAACTTTCCAAAAAATCACACTTAAAAACTACTCGCTTAATTAAATTAACCTAAACAAAACCATAATCAAAATAATTATTACAACATTATGATTAAAAGTATCGCTGGACTCAATCTAGATCAATTGTGATAGGGAACCCCATTGTTCCAAAAACAAAAAACAAAAAATTCTATCATTGGGAAATGTTGGTTGCCACCCCAAATTCAAATGGATCGTCACTATTGTGAAGTGATTATGGATTTAATGTACCTTTTTGCAATGATGATGATGGAAGAAAAAAGTAATGACTTAAGGTTGAATTTTATAGAGCTCAATAATGACAACATTATGGTTTTTGGAGTAAACAAAAGTGAACAACAACCACACTCTGTATTCTAAAAGCCTAATTTATCTTATCGAGGAAATAATATTGAGTTGTACTTGCATCCATATCGAACATAGTTATGGCAACAAGAAGTCCCTCCATTCATCTTCAGGCTTACCAAGAGCATTCATACACACACACACAACGTACACACAATTATCGCTTGGTAAATTTCTGGTGGTCGGATAAAAGACATCAAGGTAACCTCGAACCAGTCTTTGGGATAGGAAATTGGCCTTTCCAATCCATAAGGGGCTCCCTTTATAACTCAGTTATCCCATATCACTTCAAAAATTGGTTATGTAATGAAACAATGGTCAAATCTTCAATGGAACAAGGCCTATAAATTTGGTAGGGTTGAGAAGCAAAGGCCATTAGGCATGGAGTTTAAAATGTGTGAAAATTAATCAAGTGGTCTCCAAGATGTTGGTGTGTGGACAAGTAAATTACAAAGGAAAGGTAGATGATATTTCCTTAGACAAATTGATCATCGAGTATGGTGGTGGGATAAAGAAGAAAACCCATCAAAGCAGAGCATCATAGACGAATTCTGCAGACATATTAGAGAAAAAATGTTGGAAGTGTGAGATTTTGATGAAAATATATCATCAAAGATGAGTCGTGAGTCATTTGATTTCATTCAAACACTAAAGATAACATATCAAATGTAATATTGAAAAGAAACAATCACTGAAAATAATAATAGTAAATACCAACACAATAATCTCTAGTTTCAATTGCTCAAGTGCTTCTGATCTTGGCCACTTTGATTAAATGCAGAGAATATTTACATACACAATAATCTTTCTTTCTCCAATTCCCACACCTGTGAATATTACAAAATAATAACTTAAATAGAGCTTTGAAATCCTAGACAATAGGGTTATCAGTGAATCGGGGTCTTTCACACTTTGATAGGCGTTTCTTCCTATCGAGCATTTTTCATTTTGTTATTGTTGCAGGATATTGTTAGGCGCTCTTTGCAGGATGTTAGACATGATTTCTCTTATGTGATTTCTACCGAAATACTTTTCTTAAATGATTTCTCTTGCTGGACAATTGAAATTCTCGTTATTTTTGCTATGTTTTTAGGATAAAAAACATTTTACTCATTTTTTGTCACATTTTTGTAATTTTGAGTTGATAGAGGACATGGTAGCTTACAAGATCTATTTGCATGTAACAATATTTAGATTTAATGAAAGACTGTTGTTTTTTTCTCTTTAAACAAAGACTTAATTAGAAATCTGTATTCTCAATTTGTTTTTAATTTTTTTGAAAACTAAATAAATAATAAACTAATAATAAACCCCAAATCAAGGAAAGGTTGCAATGTCTCTTGAATGGATGAAGATGGAGTCAAATTCCCATGCAGTGTAAATGTTTTAGACCTAAAGAAGTTTGGGAAGAACATGTGTGTACTTTTTTCACTTATGGGGCAGTGGAATCGGAAAAACATTTCATTTTGGAATGTGATGCTTTTAGAGACATCAAAGACAATTATGGAAATATGTTAGCATTGGTCCCTTGGCATTGTATTTTTAGTGAGGGAACTCTCAAAAGGTTGGGTCAGCGCATCATAAATTTGAATAAGAAAAACGATTTAATTGCAAAAGGCGAAAAGCAAGGAGGCTGGTGGTCCCATAAACTAGTTTTACTTGTGGACGTTAAAATATCATTCATTCATTCATTCTTACTCATAAGTTTGTAGGTTTTAACCCCATACAGAAATTACCTGCATACGATTCTAGAACACAAAAGATAAACAATAAGAGGGCATAACACATAAAGTACATATACACATATATTGCCCCTGGATCCCAAAACCAGGACTACCAGCTTGATTTTTCATTATGTTCCTTTCAATGTTACAATACATATCTATACATGCCTAAGCATCCAATACCATGGACTGAAAACCATCACCTCCAAAACCATGGACCGAAAACCATCGCGTCCAAAACCATGTGTGAAAAACATGCACAAAACCATAGGTAGGTCCGCCCAACCTAATATAGGGATTCTAGAGGGGGTTATTTGCACCCCTCAAACCCCTTGTGACCCCCCCCATGCAATCGACACAACTAAGGGGGGGATCCGCCCCTCCTCTAACCGACTAGTTAACTACGTGGGTTAGTGGTGGAAAGAATATAACATAACCCAACATTCTCCCACTTGTTGTTTTCTTTCCACAGGGGGCCACAAGAGATATTAGTCATTTATCTAGCCCTACAATGCCCATTGTTTCTCTACACAAAGGGAACTTCTCATATCTCACAGATTTTGTCAATGCATCTGTAATATTCTTCAAAGTGTCAACCTTTAACAGCGACACCTTTTTGTCTTCTATCATATCCCTCACAAAGCGATATTGAACATCATTATGCTTTGTCTTTGAATGATAGGCAGGGTTCTTTGCCAAGAAAATTGCACTTTCATTGTCATAGTCTATCCTTATAGCTCCCTGTACTAACCCCATACTTGAGCACAATCTCTGCAACCAAACTGCTTCCTTGCTTGCATGAGTGGCTGCCATGTATTCTGCCTTTGTAGTTGATAGTGCCACTACAGATTGTTTCTCTACTCATCCAATTGACGGCACCTCTGAATAGGTAAACACATACCCCACTTGTAG
>APFE030699083.1:48606-88635 GCA_000404065.3 Pinus taeda | reverse complement strand
ACTTTAGATTTCTTCTTAAGGAAATATATCCATGTATTCCTTGAGAACTCATCTATAAATGATACATAGTACACAAAATTACCTAGTGATGGAACCTTCACAGGTCCAAACACATCACTGTGCACAAGTTCTAATATATGTTTCACCCTTTTACCACTAGAGAGGAAAATCACCCAATTCTACTTCCCATATACACAATTTTCACAGAAATAAAAAATCCAAAGAGTTATTACTCATACCTTCTACCATACCTTTACCATGAAGTATTCGAAGGCCCTTCTCTCCAATATGTCCAAGCCTTTGAAGCCATAACATGGTCTTCTCTCCAGAGACCACTAGATTTTCTGCTCCACTTTCGAGAACCACAAAATTGTTTCACCCATCAACAACAGTGCTACCTTGCAGCTTGTATAGAGTTCCAATTTGAACTCCCCGCGTCAATACCATTTCTCTCCGAACCATCTTGCAAGGTATCCTTCTCGAACACTATTTTTACACTTGTATCATCCAACTTGCTTACAGAAATCTGATTTCTGGCTAATGTAGGAATATGCAGAACACCCGGAAGAGTTCTAACCCTTCCACCTTGCAACTTCAACTTTACTTTTCCACGATTAATGATTATAGCCTTCCTGTCATCCCCCAAGAAGACATCATCACTATCATATTTATCATACTTGCAGAACCACTCTCTATCGGGAGTGAAGTGAAAGGATGCACCTGAGTTAATCAACTATGCCTCATGATCTACATGTGTACTTGAAGAAGCCAAGTACATATCCCCACCTTCATCTGAGGTGGTTTTCACCTCTGTAGAAGGAGCATCATCATATCCCTTTTCTTTATCAGGAGCTTTAGATTTACAATCCCTTTTGTAGTGCCCTTCCTTTCCGCATTTCCAGCAAACCACCTTTATAGGTTTTCTTGGATATTTAGATCTCCCTCTAGATTTAGACCTCCCACTCTATAACTTATTTTTGTTTCTGTTATTTGTCCTCGTACAGACAAGGCATCACCATTCTGGCTCTCCATATTTTTCCATCTCATTTTCTCCATGAGTAAGGATGAGACTATTTCATCAAAATACAAGGCAGTTGCATTGCTATCTATTATAATAAACGGACTATCCCACGTATCTAGTAGAGAACACAACAGACTGATGCACTTATCTTCATTTGAAATTTTAATATCAACAGATAATAACTGGCTTACCACAATATTAAATGCGTTCAGATGCTCTGTCACCGAGTCTCCATATTTCATCCTTGGGTTATACATCTTTTTCTATAGGAACACTTTATTCACCAGAGACTTAGATTGGTACAAAGTCCCTAACTTGTCCCACAAAGCCTTCGCTGTAGTTTCCCCTAATACATTCAGCAATACTAAATCTAAGACACACAATCGTATTGTGCTCTTTGCCTTCTGAAACAACTTCTTCCATTATTCATCAGACGCTCTCGTTGGTTTAGTACTTGGATCTACTGTGATCCACTGATCTTTATCCACCAACAGATCCTCCATCTTGAGTTTCCATAACTCAAAACTTTGACCATTAAATTTCTCGATCTCTATCTTTCCAATGCTCGCCATCTTCTTTCACCACCAGAATCGATCCCGCAAATCTCCCACTAAACAGGGTCTACCACAGGCCCGGGCGAAACCCCTCACCAACAACGGCGTCCCCTTGAAGCCAAAATAGCTCTGATACCAAATGTAGGTTTTAACACCGTACAAAAATTACCTTCATACGATTCTAGAACACAGAAAATAAACAATGCAAGAGCATAACACATATACACAGAGATTTCCCCCTAGATCCTAAAACCGGGACTAGCAGCTTGATTTTTCATTATGTTCCTCTCCATGTTACAATACATATTTATACATGCCTAAGCATCCAATACCATGGACTGAAAACCATCACGTCCAAAACCATGGACTGAAAACCATCGCGTCCAAAACCATGTGCGAAAAACATGCACAAAACCATAGGTAGGTCCGCCCAACCTAATATAGGGTCCAAAAAACAAAATTTTCTGGGGCTCTACCCTAGACCCCATAAAGGGTGGTTATTTGCACCCCTCAAACCCCCTGAGATCCCCCCCGACTACACAATCGACGCAACGAGGGGGGGCTCCGCTCTTTCTCTAACCCCCCAGTTAACTACATGGGCTAATCATGGAAAGAATATAACACAACCCAACAAAGTTTTCATTGGTCAATGATTTCCACCTGTTGATTTTGATGTCTTGGACATACTAAACTGATGCTCTAAATCTGAATGTAATTTTTTGCTGCTAGTTGTTTTTTGATTGATGATTCATCCTCTTGAAATTTGGCTTCTTCTTGAAATAAATACAATTGAGCGCAACCTCCTTCAAGCGCTCTTGACACTTGGCATCATCACGAGATTACCATAACAGTTGTATTATGCTTCCTCAACACTTTGGACAATTGAAGTTTTTACATTCAAATTGTAGTTGGGCACGCCAAGGTTTGGAATTCCCTTAGGCTTGATCATTCGCATTTGGACTTTTCAAAAATTGGCAATGACTGGAATTTAACAATCCTCTTGTTTGAACCCCAGAAATTGATCCAGGATTGATTTTGATTGATTTTAGTCATGTTAGCTATGTAATGTTTGAGACGAATATGGTCATAGATAGAAACAATTTTCCACATGCTCATAATTTTCCCATGGGGGCTTCACTCAATGAACCTATGACATAGTGCATGTGTTCGTGACATAGTAAACAATACCCTTAATTTGACTACATATTGCAAAATATCTCTAAATATCACATTATTTAACCCCCTACTAATACAAACCCAATACAACTTACCAATTTAAAAAACCCCTACTTCCACTAGATATTGTAGGTGTCCATATTTTCATTAACATGTTTTATACCCCTTTATATTTTCTTATTAATTTTGAGCTTCATTTCTTATACCTGCCAATATAAAAACCCTTTACCCCATATTATATGCTCAATATATTATATCCCTTTTTCCTCAATATATATCCCCCAATATGAATGCACATGGTATGGTATTTCTCACTTAGTGAAACCCCCATGAATTTTCCAGTTCCATATGCTCATGAAACCACCACCAAGTTGAAGAGATCATCACGTTGATTCTGATAGTATGTTCAGTTTGCAAAATTGACTTCGTATGAAGAAGTTATGCAAACTAAAAGTTCAGGTCAAGCTGGGAAAAAATTCAAAGTCAACGCTCAACGCTCACAGTTCCAGCAGGCAAGGTCCCGCTTTAGGGTTCTATGGTCAAGGTTCCAGAACCAATGGCAGGTTGACAAATGTCTCCTTTTGGTTGGTCAAATTTCGCAAGTTGGGGATTGGTTGGTTGATTTTTAAATTGGTAAATAATGGAGCACCATGTGGGCCAATGGATGGCTAGCACGTGGCCTCCCTATAACCTATTAAAATTTGTTTGAGTCTATGGGGTCTCTGGGATCTTTGAACTCGTGATCAACACCAAGAAACTCCAGTTCTAAACCACTAGGCCACTTCATGTTCCTTGGTATACATGGGTGCCAAAGTTATATTTAAGTTTATTGTGTTTGAATGGTAGGGTAAGGGTTGGTGTAGCCCGCCAACCTCTCAATCCCACCAACCCCATGGACAATGTATTGGTGTTCCAACGAAGCGAGATGTAGCCACCATCGGATTTGTTGATAACCACACGTTATCACAATTTTACCAACCTCCATAGTTGGTGTAGAATTGCCACAGGATTGTTATACAGTAAAATGGTAATATGCAACGGGTTGAGTTCTATATACACCATCGGAGTATTAACTATGTTATAACCACACTACAAGTGGCGCGGGAATCAACACTGATATAATCAGTCATGGATGGCATGGGGTGTATAGAAAATGATAAAACATTTCATATGGCACATAGAGACTATGGTTACCACTGCCAAGGGTTATACATGGTATATTAATTGCTGCCATCAAAACATCTACCGATATATTATTTTTATGTGCAATGTTGGGTGATATTTGTTAAACCATGCTGCAGGGTCTATCTTCAACTTCCGGAGTTATGGTAACTATTATACCACGAGAATGATGCGTCAGCACCAGTGTACAAATGAAGTGCCACAGCTCCGTCGGTCTGACAATAACATAAACAATGTTATAACTACATGTTATGTTAGCATTTGGTTAAAACAATAGTTGATATATATATGGCACGTAGTTACAACCTAATTCTATGTTTAGAACATATGTCCATATGCCAAACCTTTGTAGCGGAGTCGCATTGGATAAGGGTCACGAGCCATGAAGTTTATACATTGCATGCGCCAAGGTATGGATGGTAAATACATTTGAGTGGTTATACAGGTGGCACATTTGTTATGAACCATAAGACATGTATTTATCCGCCAACTTTTGTTTAACCAAATATTTGATATAATTTGACAACCATACAATTGATATATTGTTATATGGTTGTAACATGTCATAATAATTTCCTAATATTGCAAATTTGTTACACTAAACTCTAAAGTTAGAATTCTGAAACCTTATAAATGGTTTTCAATGCAACAGAGCAAAGCGGAGGAAAGTGAAGTGAAGTTGTGAGCTAGCTTCTGAGTAGAAATTGAAATTGGCATTCTAAGGTCATAGGAAAGCCAAATTGAGCATTTGAATAACTGAAATAGGGGTTTTGTTGCGCTCCGGACACACAGGTAGAGTTTGTTTGACAATTGCAGTAGCTGATAATTCAGAATTCAGTACATGGACAATTGTCTCTTGAAGTCAAGTGGAGGCAAGTAGTTGAATTATGTACTTGTTGATGCATGATTGCTCATTTTCAGTTGAGGTATAGAATCTGTGCAGGAGACTGCTTATATTGTTGTAGTTGAAACAGTGATTGCAGGTTGTCATATTTTTTTGTGAGAGTTCTTTAGAAGAGAAAATTTCCTCGAAGGGGAAATAGCCACATTATAAAAAACAAACTGATGTACCTCATTTTTAACACTGAAATATGAGTGACCTAGCCTTTTGAGTAGGGCGTGGAGACGTAGCCCAGGAGGGGTGAACTCCGTCATCAAAATTTGTGTTGTTCTTCCTGATGTTTGCATGAATTATATGTGTCATGTTCTGTATAGTTAAATTTTACATGAAAACTGATTTGTGCTTGAAGGAACACCAAAATTAACATGTTGTTTTAAAGACCCATTTCCAAACTTGCAAAGTGTCAGAGGATGATCTTTATCTTCTGTATTTTCAGATCATTTTTGGTATCAGAGTGGGTTCTCACCAGACTGTAAGAATGAGTAGACACACAAAGCAAAGTTGGATGCAAGGATTGGAAGAAACCAATCAGCAATATCGGTAGAAGAACGTTGCATTGTGACGCATGGTGAAAGCATTTCAAGAAGAAAAACAAAGATTGCAAACGAGGATTGAAACCATGTAGAGAAATCAACAAAGAGGAAGTCTCTCAGAACAAAGTCCATCCATATTTGGAGACAATGAAGCATATTCATTTCATTAGTCAGATGAAGAAATCTCATGTCCATCTGCTTCTCCAAAAGCACACTTAGTGGAAGAAGAGATTGGTACTTTTTCCTCACCTTCTAAGGAACACTCTTATGTACCAACATCTTATAAAATGGATTCGGAAACTGAGAAGGAAGAGGCATAAAGCTATCCTGAAATTGAAGCTTTCGAGAAACATATGAAAGGAATTGGTATGAAGTTGATGCACAAGATGGGATATCATCAAGGTAAAGGCTTCAACAAGCATGACCAAGGCAGACTCCAGCCAATAACTGTTTAGGAAATACCCCAACGCAAAGATTGGGATTTGACCAATCAACATGTCACTACTATGAGAAGAAAGGTCACATCACAAATCAGTGTTGGTCATTACATACTGAGCAAATACCGAAAAAGATATACGATCGTAAAGGTAAGCAGAAGAATCCTTCTAGCAGTGATTCGGAAGTTGAGTGTTTCAATCAAAATCTTATTACGAATATTGTTAAACATACTTATCCATGTACTTTATGTGCGAGTAACAACCATTGCGTAACTAAATGCTGGAAGCAGAAGGCTTACAGCAAGAAGGTGCATGTTACAAGGATTCATTCGCAGAAGGATGACGTGACCCTGAAAGTAAAGAAAAGTCTAGGGAAGACTTTGATACAATTAGGAAAAAGCTTAGCATCATCAAAACAGAGTTCTGAGAAATCAAGCAAGAATATGACCAATACAAACTGAGGAGAGAGAGTTTGCTCAAAGTGTAAGCTGAAAGGACATTCAGAAAACATATGTCCAATGCTACCACATGAAGTGACAACAACATAATGAGGCCAAGGGGAAGCAACAAGAACTTACAAAGAAGAATGTAAATCTCCAAAGAAGTCGCTTACTTGGAACTGGACAGATTCCATGCCTTATGTGTCAATTGTCAATTGTATGTTTATTATTTATCATCACATCAGTAAGTTTTAGTTGAGTCTATAAATAGGGTCAAGGTTGTTTTTGTACTGATGAATGATGTAATAAATTCATGATTGTAATAAAATTTTGGAGGTCCAAAAATCCTTTTTTTGGGAGGAATGATCCAAGATGGATTTTGATTGAGTTTAGTCATGTTAGCTATGTAATGTTTGAAACCAAGATGGTCATAGATAGCAACAGTTTCCCACATGCTTAGAATTTTATAGTCCCAATTGCTCATGAAACCAACACAAGGTCAAAGATATCGTCACGTTGATTCTAGCAATATGTTCATTTTGCAAAATGGACTTCGTATGAAGAAGTTATGCAAAGTAAAATTTCAGATCAAGTTGGGCAAAAATTCATAGTCAACGATAAACACTCATGGTTCCAACAGGCAAGATTCCGCTTCAAGGTTTCGTGGTCAAGGTTCCAGAACCAATGGCAGGTTGACAAATGTCTCTTGGTTGGTTAAATTTCACAAGTTTGTGATTGGTTGGTTGATTTTTAAATTGGAAAATAATGGAGCACCATGTGGGCCAATGGATGTCTGCCACGTGGCCTCCCTATAGCCTATTAATTTTTTTTAGTCTAAAGGGTCTCTGGGAGCTTAAAATTCGTGATCCGCATTAAGAAACTCCAATTCTAAATGAACATGCCACTGCATGTTCCTTGGTATACGTGAACATAAATTTATATTTAGGTTTATTGTGTTTGATTGGCGGGGTAAGGGCTGGCGGAGCCCGCCAACCCCGTGGAGAATGTATCGATGTTCCAACGAAGCGAGATGTAGGCACCATCAAATTTGTTGATAACCAAACATTATCATAGTTTTACCAACCTCCACAGGTTTGTTATAGAGTTCATTGGTAATATGCCACAGGTTGAATGCTATATACACTGTCGAAGTATTAACTATGTTATTACCATAGTCCAAGTGGTGCGGGAATCAACACTGGTATAATCAGTCACGAATGGTGCGGGATGTATAGCCAATGATAAAACGTTTCATATGGCACATGGAGACTATGGTTACCGCTGCCAAGGGCTATACATAGTATATTAATTTCCGCCACCAAAACATCTACTGAAATATTATTGTTATGTGCAATGTTGGGTTATATTTGTTAAACCATGTCGTAGGGTCTATGGTCGACTGCTAGAGTTCTGTTAATTGTTTTTCCACGAGAATGGCGCGTCAACACCAATGTAAAAATGAAGTGCCACGGTTCCATCAGTTCGACGATAGCATAAACAATGTTATAACTACATGCTACATTGGCATTTGGTTAAAACAATAGTTGATATATATATGGTGCGCAGTTGCAACCTAATGTTATGGTTAGAACATATGCCCATATGCAGAAATTTTGGAGCAGAGTCACATTGGATAAGGGTCACAAGCCATGAATTTTATACATTGCATGCACAAAGTTATGGATGGTAAATACATTTGAGTGGTTATATAGGTGGCACATTTGTTATGAACCATAAGATATGTATTTATCCGCCAACTTTGGTCTAACCAAATATTTGATATAATTTGAAAATATACAATTGATATATTTTTATATGGTTGTAAAGTGTCATAAAAATTTTCTAATATTTCAAATTTGTTACACTAAACTCTAAAGTTAGAATCTTGAAACCTTATAAAAGGTTGCTAATGCACCAAAGCAAAGTGGAGGCAAGTGAAGTGAAGTTGTGAGCTAGCTTTTGAGTAGCAATTGAAATTGGCATTTCGAGGTCATACAAAGGCCAAATTGAGTGTTTGAAGAACTGAAACAGGGGTTTTGGTGCTCTCTGGATACACTGGTAGACTCTGTTCGACAATTGCAACATTTGATACTTCATAATTCACTACATGGAAAATTGTCTCTCGAAGTCAAGTGGAGGCAAGTAGTTGAATTATGTACTTGTTGATTTATGATTGCTCATTTTCAGTTGAGGTCTAGAGTCCATGCAGGAGACTCTTTATATTGTTGTTGCTGACACGGTGATTGTAGGTTGTCATATTGTTTTGTGAGAGTTCTCCGCAGGAGAACATTTCCTTGAAGGGGAAATAGCCACATTGTAAACAACAAATTGATGTACCTCATTTTTAAACACTGAAATATGAACAGCCTAGCCTTTTGAGCAGGGCCCAGAGGCGTAGCCCAAGAGAGGTGAACTCTATCACCAAACTTTGTGTTTTTCTTCTTGATGTTTGCATGAATTATATGTGTCATGTTTTGTATAGTTAATTTGCACATGAAAACTAATTCGTGCTTGAAGGAACACCAAAATTAACATGTTTTTTTAAAATCCTGTTTCCAAACTTGCAAAGTGTTAGAAGACGATCTTCATATTCCACATTTTTCATATTAGAAACTGAAATGAACAAACCATTAAGAGCCAAAAATATTTTTGTAACCAATGGCATTCAACGACGTGTTGCATTGACTATTCCTATCCAGAAATTAAAATGAAAATTAAACCCCATGCAATTCAATTTATGTAATGGTCTCCATAATCAAAGATCAAATATTATGCACAAATATTTGACATATGGCACTTACCTGCTGCGCTCTCTTTTCTTTTTTGTGTTATGGGATTTATCCCACATCAACCAAATGAAAATTCTTATTAACCTGTATATTCACTTAGCTTATGACTATTATGATTGTGTATTCCAATTTATTATGGACCCTTGTGGGAGTGCAACAAGGCAATAAGAATCATAATTATCTTCATTAGAACTCTCCAAGAGAATGTATTTTCAGTAGAACTATCCAAGAGAGTGTCATTTAAAACATAGGATGACATTGGCTTCAGACTCCATGAAATCATTATCTTCAGTACAACATTCCAAGAGAATGTCATTTAAAACAGAGGATGAGGTTATTTTCTCAGACTTTACCAACAATATCGACCAAGTTTGCTTCGAAATCCATGAATAATTTTAGCAACACTCTGTTTGATTCATTATAGCCTATAAGGTTATAAAGCTTATAATTATGATGATGGTGTGAGTATGAAAGGGTGGAAAGTGTTTGATTCATTATAGCCTATAAGGTTATAAACCTTATAATGATGATGATGGTGTGAGCAGGAAAGGGTGGAAAGAGTTTGGGATGATGGTGTCAGCAGGAAAGGGTGGACAGAGTTTGGGATGATGGTGTGAGAAGGAAAGAACTTCATTTTTATTTATGATGAGTGGCTTACCACCAGCGGCATGAGAGGATTTAGGTTGAGCAGCAGATCCAGAAGAGCAAAGAGTTTGTTTTTTATGTGCCTTCCCAGCGGTGGGATGAGAGGATTTAGGTTTGGCAGCAGAGCCAGAAAGAGGCAGTTTTTGCATGTCTAATTTCCCCATGAAGAAGTAAGGGTTTGGGCAACTAAATCTCATTGTGCCAATAATGATGGGCTATGATGAAATACAGGGTTGGGTATGATTACTCATAGTGGCGAGAATGTAGGTTAGTAATGACAGAAGATGGTCATGCAAAATTTCAAAGGTAGATGTGGTAGGGTAATAGGGTCTCTGCTAAGTTATTCCTAATTGACATTTGTTTTTTATTTGGCAATCTAATTTCTTTAAAACTTATAGCTTTGATAAGGCTTCTTAATTAGCAGTTTTCATTAGAATCTTTATTTTAAAAAATGGGTTAAATATTTTTTAGAATGGGTTTAACTTTAGAATATATTAATATGTTGGTTTATTCATAATGTATGAGACAGTGGATTTGTATGGGTTTTTCATGCAAATGGTAGAGCAAGAGTTGAAGGTTATTATAAAGCATTAAATTATCTTCAAAATAATCCACATAATATTAGATATATTATTCTTCTATCTAATGTTGAAATTGACTCGAACTTTTTTTTTTTTTTTTAACACAGTCGAGTATTGATTATATTGCAAAAAAGGAGAGAAGCAAACTCCTATTACATTCGATGGGGAATGGATTCAAGTAGAGAGTTGAAAATGGGAGCGCAGTCCCTATTTCTAAACTTGAAACAAATTTTCTATGAATTCCTTTGACTAACTTGGCGTATTTCGGAACATACTGTCCTACAAGTAAAATAAACTTGCAATACATATAAAATTAAAAGATTTCACCAAAACTAGTTGACTGACTCCTCCTGTTGAGGGTGGCGCTTCTTGCTTTTCTTAGTGGAGGTTTCCCCTTGCTGGCTCTGATTGATTGACGTGATATAGTCAATAGCTTCCTCAAGATGCTTGCATTTGTCTTCAAGCTCTATTATTTCAGCTTTCTGCTTATCTGTGTCTCTTTGCTTGTACATGTTCTTTGTTTTCATTTCTGCCCTGAGATCTTTGAGTGCTTGGTTGAACCAACCTATCATGAACCTGTTTTCCCTACATGTTGGACAACTTTCATTTTTTGCAACTCTTTCTATGGGATTACACTCCATTTTGTTCCTCTGATTTGTTGTGTTTTTTGTAGCGTTTTTGTTCCTTTTGAGTGTGCTCTTGCTAGGATTCTTTCTCTGCTTCTTTGTCCTTGAAATGAGAGTTCGAGCTGAAGCAGCCTGTTGCCTCACAAATACACTGTTGCACCCCAACTGGCCGAGAGGATACACTAGGCTAGCTTGGATAAAATACTATGAAGCCTGTTTGATGGGATGTCCACCGAGACTTTTCCGAAAACTGAATGGATGATGGAGAGGGCGCTGTGATGAGGCAGATGAAGTTGTTGATGAAGGTTTCGAAAAGAGTGAGACACCCTGGTAATATGTCATAAAGGAATGATGACACATGAATGAATGCTCTGTCGATTCAAGGGAGGGATACATAGAGAGCTATTGGAAATGGAATGCTTGTTAGATGATACTGAAACCTTCTTATTGTTGCATATTTTGGGGAAAAATGAAAGACTAACGATGAGTTCGCAGCAAGATGACGAGAGACCTGAATGAGTGGGAGTTCCTAGCTGAGGGATTGCTTCACTGATGGCTTGACACAGAAAACTGAAGGCTTCTACCTGATAATTTTTGCTATTCGCTGTGTAGTTATTTAAGCTTGCATTGAGATTACTAGACTTGTAGATGAACACTAGGATGTGTGTCCTATTGTAGTGATTGAATAGGATCATTCGATTCTTATTTATGATCACATTTGTTTCATGTAACTTGACTCTGATATGACAGATATCGGTTCAACTCAGGTAGGAGTATTTCTGTAATCCTTGGCTTGTGAGCTTTAGATATTTTTTTATTTTGTTTGGATTTTCTGCTTATATTCTTGAAGGTACCAATTGAGTGCCTCTGTTAACAAATCTACCTTTTGATCTGCTGGTGTACTCTCCCTGTTTTTTTTACTCATGCTTTTTCCAAATTTTTTCTCTTTCATCATGAGGGATGTTGTAAATTATGGGATGGAGATACAATAAATTTTGTTGTTTTCCTTTATGCTTTATGCTTCTCTTTCTGTAGCCTTATTAGAAAGTATATCAACCTCTTTATTATGTTCTCTCTGAACATGTTTGAAGCTGACCCTCCCCAATCCTTTTAAGTTCAGCCTTATCCTCTGATATATTCTGTTGATAGTCGTATTATTGGGATTTTTATGATTAATCATTACTTCAATAACAATTGCAGAGTCTTCTATTATTATAGGATCTTAGATTGCTTGCTTTTTTAATATCCTTGAGCCTAATAAAAGACTATAGGCTTCTGCTTTGTTATTTGTGGTTTCTCTTAGGCCCCATTAGCATGTGACGATATCTTTCCCATCTGGATCACTTATCACTCCACCTGCCCCTGCTTTCCCTGGAATGTTTTCGATGCCCCATCGAAAAAAAAGGCTGAAGCTATTTTGATTTTTTATCCACTCTTCAGGTTCTTTTTTGCTCATCCTTAGTTTCCAATTTCTTGCTGTAGGGGCTTTCTTTGGTCCTGCTTTCCCATTGTTTTCCAATATTGCTTTGCCAATCCAATCTCTCTCCTCTTGCTGAAGATTGTTGTGATCCACAACTGACATTCCTGTAGTATTTATAATTTCTGAGACTAAACCACATGTTTTTTATAAGATTTTCTTGTTCTTGTCTTTTGTTCTTTGAAGATACTTTTGTTTCTAGTTAGCCAAATCTGCCAACACAGTACTGCTTGAAGGCATTTCCAAAACCTGATTATTGTAGCCTTGTTTTTTTAGAGTAAGGATAATTCTTCTCCCATGTTTAATAAAAATCAGAGAGAGTGTTTGTGAAGTTTAAGTTAATTTCCAACGGGCTTATAATATGCTTCTAGCATTCTCTAGCTATCCTGCTTTCCAAGAAGAGATGCTGGATGGACTCTTCTTCTATCAAGCACATGACGCACCTAGATGGGCCCTGAATTCCTTTTTTTTTTAAGTTATCAATAGTTAGAGTTTTTCCTTTGAGAAGAGTCCATATAAATGCTTTGATTTTAGGGAGGCATTCAGTTTTCCAAACCACTTTCCATAGACTCCACTCCTGAAGATTTTGTTGTTCTTGAAGTGCTTTGTACCCTGTTTTGACTGCGTATCGTCCTCTATTTGGATCCCAAACATAATCTTCCTCTTCCTCGATGCTTATGGGTGTTGCCCCTTTGAGGTGATTCTTTATTTTCTCCCATTGTCCTTTTAAGTTTATTGGGATTGTTTGGGATTTTCCACTCATGCCAAGTATGTTGATCCCATGTGAATGAAGAGTGTTCAACCCTCTTTCAGCCATCCATTTTTGTATTCCAAGGAGGTCTCGTTGAAGATTTAGGGGTTGTTTTCCCATTATTCTGTCATCCCAGATTGCCACCGATTTCCCATTTCCTAGAGTTTTAGATATATGATTCCTGACTGAGGGGATTATTTTCTTTACAAGTTTCCAAACTTGCGTCCAAGGCCTCACAAGAATGATGTCTTTCAGTAACTTTGTTCTGGAATGATTCAAATATTTTGTGGCAAGGGATTTTTTCCACCAACTTTCCCTTCCAGTTATCATTCTCCATATTATTTTCATCCCTAGTGCAACATTCATTAGGCCTGGTAAGCGTATAGATAGACCTCCCTGTTCATATGGGAGTTGTACTTGATCCCACTTTACCAGACTGAATTCTTTGTTTTCTTGCTTTCCTCCGTGCCAAAGAAAGCTTCTTATGATTAGTTCCATTTGCTTGTGTATGCTTGCTGGAGTCAAAATAATCGCACACTGATATATTGGAAGAGATGATAGTAGTGCCTTAATCATAATCACCATGCTTGCCATATTGAGCCACATCATACTCCATTTTTGTATTTAGTCCTTCATTTTTTCCACTTGTTTGCTCCATACTTCAGCTTTCACATTCTCCTTGGCTATTGGAAGTCCTAGGTGGGTAAAGTGCATCCATATTGCTTGTGTTGGAATTTCAATAATTTGTGAGATGTTCTGTATTATTCTTTGATGAGTGTTCCAACCATATACTCTACATTTTGAGTTATTTAATAGCCCTCCAGAAACCTGAAGAAAGTCATCCAGAACATCCATAACTTTTTTAAATCTTCTTTCTATTATACTTGATGCCCCTCCCAATAAAAGAGTGTCATCAACAAAAAGAGAATGATTGATATTTTTGACACCTTTTGCAATTTGAATACCTGTGATTTTTTTTTCTTTCCTTTGGTTTTCCAATGCCGCACGTAGCGTTTCAGCCATTATGATATATAGAAATGGGGATAGGGGACATCCGTGTCTCAACTCTCTTGAGCTCTAAAACAATTTGCTGGGTCTTCCATTTATTAGTGGCGATATCCAAGGGGTTGAGATGCAAGCCCGTATTGTCTCGATTATGTCTTGAGAGAACCCAAACTTTTTAAGAACTGTTGTTAGATAGGTGTGGCTGACTCTATCAAAGGCGTTTTCCATATCTAGCTTTACAATAATTCATTTATTGGGTTGGATTCCTTAGGAATAAGAGCCAGATATGAGGATTTTGTGTTTCCTACAATTTTTTTTGAATACATTTTTTTTCATTCTCATGAACTCTTTTTCTTATGATATTCCAGTTCTGCCTATAAAAGGTGATTTCGAACCCATCTAACCCCGGAGCCTTGTCTGGATGAAGACTCCATATTGCTGCCAACACTTCTCCTTTAAAGATTTCTTTGTTTATTTCTGAATTTTGTTCATCACTTACTTTTTTTGGATGTGTTGTAGAAAATCCTCATTATCTGCTAACTATTCATTTGTTGTTAATAGCTCTTTGAAGTGGCTATGTGCTACTTTTTTTAATTCCTCCACTCCCTTCATTTCTTGTCCATCTAATTTAATTTGGTGTATCTGATTTCTAGCTCTTCTAATTTTCATTGTGTTGTGAAAGAAGGCATTATTTTTATCCACTTCTTTCAGCCAAAGACATCTGGATTTCAATATGGGCTCTTATCCTTCCTTTCTATTCTTCCTGTATATTACCCAAAATAATTCCTTTTCTTTCAAATAATCCTGCTTGTCCTCCTCTTTATTTTCCTTTTCTTCTTGCATGCTGTCCATTTTTTTTTGCAGCGCTATTTTCCTTTCTTCTTTTTTTGATTTCATTCTCTTTGGACCATATTTTTAGTTTTACCCTGAGATTTTTCAATTTTTTTTCCCATACATAATGGGTAGATCCTGTAATGTTTTGAGCCCATCCCTGTTTGATTTGATTTCTGAAATCTTCATTGCTGTCCTAGATCAAATTGTATCTAGACGGAAGACCTTGGTTGTCCAGTTTGCTTAGAATAAGTGCTACTGGCTTATGATCCAAAGTTGTTGTATGAATAATTTTGGATTTTACAGAGGTGTAATCAGTTGTTATCTTTTCTTGCACTAAAATTTTATCCAGCCTCTCCTTTATATTGTTCGTACCCACTCTCTTGTTTCTCCATATGTATTTCCCATTACTTGTCGGGATATCAATTAGATTGTGCTGCTCCAGTATTTCTTCTAGAGCTTCTCTTGACGGATCTGCATGATAAGTCCCTCCAAATTTTTCTTTTATCTTTCTTACCAAGTTTAGATCACCTCCCAAAATTATTTTCCCATTTTGTCTTTTTGTTAGTACTTCTTTTACCGAGTTCCAACATTGTTCTTTTTCTTTATAATGATTTGGATCATATATGTTTATGATGTTGTAATTTTCCTTTGTGCTAAGATCCTTTAAATATGTTTTAATCCAATGCTTTTCGATTATTTGATTTGTCATTTCCCATTTCCTTTTTTCCCAAAGGGTGCAGATTCCTCCTGAGGCTCCTGTTGCCTCAAACCCTATTGCTTCATAATTTTTTAGCTTTTGGATCATTTTTCTAGTTTCTTGATTGTTTGTTTTGGCCTCTTGGATCATGAAAATGTCCGACACTTCTTTTGTTACGATGTCTCTTGCTGCATTTGCTTTGTAGGATGTGCCCAGACCACGAAAGTTCTAAGAGACCACTATCATTATTTATTGGTTTGTTGGTGCGCGATGCCCTTCCCTCTTCGTTGATTTTTCTCACTATTTCCTGTATGTTTCCCTAGAAAGGAGTCATTGGTTGCTGAGTACCTAAATCCATCTCTTTGGCCGCTGCTTCGTCCCTTATTTCCTTGCTGGATTTTCTTCCTGCTTTTTTTTATGTTCATTGATTTGTATGGTCTCTTTGGCTTGGTTTTTATTTTGGATATGATCCACTGATTGGGGGGGAGATGGAAACGAGGGATTGAAGGGATGGTGGAGAGAGTAAGGGGGTTGGGAGAATGCGTTGGGGATATTGGTGAGGGGGGATGTGTGGTATCTTCTAGTGGCCCAAAGGGGTTCTAATTTGTAAGGTGTGAGAGGATGGCAGTGGAGGGAGATGGTGAGGAAGTTTCATTTGATTCCTGGGGCTGCAAAGATGGTGGGGTGGGGTTGCTTGTTGGTGGGTTTCTTTCTTTTTACTTCCTCCCATTTGTTTTCTTGTTCCTCAACATTTGCACTTTCTTTTTGCTTAGAACATCTATTTGCAAAATTATCGTATTCGTGACATACCTTGCATTTGAATGGAATCTGCTCATAGTCTAGCTGTTGTATGTTCGTCCATTGATCGACCTTAATCTTTATCACTTCTGGAAGTCCTTTTCCTAGATCCACTTCCACGCATGTTTTGGCACATGCATGCATATTGTCCTTCGGTTCACATTTATCTATATATTTTCCTATTGCATTTCCTATGGCCTTTACTGACTCATCTCCCCAACAGTGTAAAGGAAGGTGGGGTAATCTGACTCATACTAGCACTGCACTTGGCACATCCATTTCAGGATCGAAATCTGGGGTCCATCGGTTTAGATATAGTCCTCTGGTATCCATGAAATATGGGCCATTTCTAAAGATTAGATCTGTATCTTCCTTAGTTTCAAAATGAAAGGTATAGTATCTCCTTCTGCAGAAATTTATTGCGATTTTCCCATTGATGGTTGAGCTCCAGTTTCTTTCAACCCATCTTTGAACTGATTTGGGGGACGACCATAGCCTAGTGAACTAACCCACTAGACCACGTTCAGCGAGTGATAAAGTTTCCCTGTGAGGAAGAGTAGGAGAGAGGGATATTTCTGGAATATCATCGAGCTTTTTGACAAACTTATTTATTGTTGGCCTGATTCTTGGAGGTCCTGTGGCTGCTATAAGGGAGGCAAATGCTTCAGCAGCTCTTTCATTTCCTTGGAGTCGATCTGGTAGAGGATCGCCCTCCTCTGAGGGATCCATAGGCTCCGAGATCCTAGCATCAGGGGGCTGCTGAGTGGCGACTGCGTTGCAGAGAGGGAACCTGCTAGGTCAAGCAGCAGGCTCGCACGCGCAGCCTAGGCAGCCAAAAAAATTCTCAGACTCAACTTAATATAAATAAATAAAACCTAGAGTAAAATTTTAAAATTTAAAATAAATTACAGGAAAAAAACTATATATGAAATATTAAATTGAATTTTGAAAAATTAAAATTTTATAAGTATAATTTTAAGTTTTAATAATTGCAGATTGTGTTGAGAAATTTTGAAAAAAAATAATAAAAAATTAATATATCAATTTAGTGTTTAATTTATTTAATTATTTTAAAATATTATATATATATATAAAGTTGTATGTGTTCTTTAGAGATGACTATATGTTTAATCTTGGCTTGAGAAACTATGAATTTAGGGTATTTAAGTCATCAAAAATAACTAGAGAAGATACTTGGCCCAAGCCATATTATGATTGGAGTTTGGAACATGTGACATTGATATTAAAGAATGACTTAACAATACACACAGTCACGGATCTATACTTAACAATACCACATTGTAGACTCTATTCTATGTCTCATAAACATTTTAAAATTATATTATTATTTTAAATTAATATTTATTTAAAAATAATAATAATTAAAAATAAATTTAATAATTAAACTATATTATATGAATATTTTGGTTACATCAAAAATATATATTATATATATAAGTAATCTGTGATAACCCATTATTATTACTTATGTTTTAAAAATCTAAATAAATTATTATTATTTTAAAATCAAATATAAAGTATTTTACGTTAAAGTTGAATTTGCAATTCAATAATGTTATGGATTTTGAAGAAATAATTATTGAAATTGTTATTTTTTTATTTATTTTTTAGAGAAGTCTATGATTTCGCTCAAAGGAATGGTTTATCTCGCAAATTTTGATGAAATCAAGTATATTTTTTTGGGAATTTTGGTTATGGTTGTAGATTAAGAATTTTGGTCACCTTATAGTTCTTGAGGGTGCCAAAACTATTTCCATCATTAAAACAACAATTCAAGCATTTATAGTTTCAATTTTTTTTGAAAAACAATCAATAATTTTAACTAGAAAATCATTGTCTAAGTAAAATTGTGATTTGTTTAGAAAATTAAAACAATCAACAAATTTTGACTAGAAAATCATTGTCTAAATAAAATTGTGATTTGTTTAGAAAATTCCTAATGGAGTTTTCCACTCCAATGTTGTCCTTGTCACTGGTCGCGTACTTTCGGTAAATGAAAGCATGTTGATACACCGCAAATCTAATGTCCCTGAAAGATCAAATATATTCATTGCAAATAAAAATTATTAGCTCAAAAATTATTACTATTTTTTCATATATTTATTATTTTTTAAACTATTAATAATAATTTAGAATAAAGTTTTGAATTTTTTTAGAAGTTGATTGCCACCCCAAATTCAAATAGATTTTCATTGTTGTGAAGTGATTATGGATTTGATGTACCTATCCGCAGTGATGATGGTTGAAGAAAAAAGTAACGACTGAAGGATGAATTTTGCAGAGACCAATAATGATAGTAGTGTGGTTCTCGGAGTAAACAAAACTAAGCAAAAACCACACTTTTCCTTCTAAAATCCATCATCGAGTATGGTGGTAGAATAAAGAAGATAACTTACCAAAGCAGAGCATCATAGATGAATTATGTAGTTATGTAAGATTGTAATAATGGTGAAAGTTTCAGATTGTAATGAAATCAGAGCATCAAATATGAATGCCAAATCATTTGCTTTTATTCAAACACTGAAGATAACATATCAAATGGAATACTGAAGAGAAACAGTCATTGAGAAAAAGACGGAAAAATACCAACAAGAGAAACAATCACTGAAAAAGAGACTGGAAAATAACAACACTAGAATATCTGGTTTCAATTGCTCAAGTACACTTTGATTAAATGTAAACAATATTTACATACACAGTAGTCTTTCTTTATACAAATCCCCCACCCTTGAATATTACAAAATAATAACTTAAATAGAAATTTCCATTCTAAATATGTTTCTAATTTTCTGGAAACAAAAATTAAATAATAAACTAAATCAAGGAAAGGTTTCAATATCTCTCGATTGGATGAAGGAGTCAAATTCAACAGTGTGTTGCATTGACTATTCCTATCTAGAAGTAAAAATGAAAATTAAATCCCCTGTGCTTCAATTTTTGTAAAGGTGACGAATCTAGAAAGAGGCAGTTCCTACATGTTTGGTTTCCCATGAAGAAGTATGGGTTTATGAAACTAGATTTCATTGTGCTAGTAATGATATCTTGTGATGAAATAGGCCACAGGGTGGGTTGGGTATGATTACTCATATCAGCAGCCATGCAAGTTTGGAATGACAGAAGATGGTATTACAGTATTTTAAAGTCATATGTGGTATGTTAGTAAGGTTTCTAATAAATTATTTCTTATTGAAATTTATTTTCGCTTCTGTAAATTTAATTTCTTTAGAAAATATCTTTTTGTTATGGTTTCCGGCATCCGCAGTATTCATTGGAAGCTTTACAAAATTGGGTTAAATATTCTTGAGAATGGGTTTAGTTATTAGAATATACTATGTTATACTATATTAGGAGTTTTGAGAGTTGGTTTAAATTGAGGAATATGTTTTCTTTTCTCAATAGGGAAATATTGTCTAGAATAATGCTTAGGCATACATACTTTTGCATGGGACTTGTGCGAACCAAATCTCTCCACTTAACCATTAGATCACATTCTCAAGATTTAAATTGAGAAATATAGTACATGTATAATTTTGTAGATTTTAGCAAAGTTAAATTGTTGTATATTGGTTTTATTTCTCTAAATGATTTTAATTTAGTGGTTTAATTTCATTGCTATATAATAAAATAATCAAGCAGTAAGAACATGTTGTATATTGGTTTTATTTCTCTAAATGATTTTAATTTAGTGGTTTAATTTCATTGCTATATAATAAAATAATCAAGCAGTAAGAACATGTTGTATATTGGCTTTATTTCTCTAAATGATTTTAATTTAGTGGTTTAATTTCATTGTTATATAATAAAATAATCAAGTAGTAAGAACACTAATTTTTTATCATTATTTTTAAATGTCAGTTCACACATTGTTATTATGGGAAAAACTATATCACTTGTAATGATATATGGTATTCAATAAGAGGCAAGGCTTTACTCTTACTAAATACTTAGGAGTCCCGATAGTTACTTATTTGCAAAAAAAGGAAACTTTTAACTCAAACAAAAACAATTCTAAAATATATTGTAATTTAAAATTATATTATTATTTTCTCCGAGTAAAAACGGTAATTTTCATAATATAGAATAGTGGAAATTACATTTTGTAGATATGTATAACATATCATGATATTTTCTGTTAATAAATCAACAAACATGTAAGTGACAAACATCCATGTATAAAACTGTCAAAAAATTGTTATGTTACTATTCTTTTATCTACATATACAAAATACTGCTAGAAAATCCTTGTCAATATCAAAATAAAAACTGCTATGTAGCCACTATCCAGAAACAAAAATTGAAAGTCTGTGTGCATCATAGACATATCAATAGAGTAAGATAAAGTGTCATTCAGTTCATGTATTCAGCTACAATGGATTAATGAAGGGGCAATGATGATATTGAAGTGTTCATCACCATTATGCTCAGTGATAATCCATGCCCCATGAGCCACTTGCGCACCTTCCTTGGAAAGTCAGTCAGAAAGAATGTTCCTTTCCCTATAAATATGTTGACAAGTAATAATATCAAATTAAGCTTTAATCATGAGAACATCCTCTAATAATGATCTGAGTGTGTGCATGTAGCAAGTAGATTGTAGATTGAACCAGTCATTAATAGCACGAGAACCACCAAAGACTCATACTTGCCTGCAACCCTTTTCAAGAGAAAATAACAAAAGTAACTTGTGTAATTCAGAAAAATTATTTTTGCTAGAGCTTAGTCTAGATTGTAATTTGAAGTAATGATCATGGTTGAGGTATAAAACAACCCCTCCCCCACATTTTCCATTTTGTGCAAATCCATCGAAATATGAGTAAGTAAAAGTATGAATGACATTCTTAGGGAGGACAATGCGAGGTTTGTTCCTTATCTCATTGTGAGGTAAGAGATGGTAAATAGCCAAGATTTGAGAAAAAATAAGTTGAATATGATAATCAACTTATGAAAAAACCTTTCGGTTATGACCAAGCCATATACCCTATCATACCAAAAGAGGTATATACTTTAACTTTTTGGGGGAGGCCTCATTCCACCAACTGTACCAAACATCATTAAAAGAATTGTCTCACCACGTGATGCTGATGTTTAGAGCTTGATATACAAAATCCTAAATAATAACAATAAAATGACAAGCTATGAATATATGATCTATGAATTCTTCAACACAGTGACAGAGCGCACACCAAGAAGGTCTATGGAAGGATGTCTTCATGAGATTGTCACTCGTAGGAATTTTTTTTTCAAGGAGACACCAAATGAAGAGCTTGGTTTTACTCAAACGCTTCAACTTCCAAGAATTCTTCCACTACCACTTGTGCTCCTCTAGTTTTTTATCTACTTGAATGAATAGGTAGCCTTCCTTCAAAGTGTAATGACCTCTCTTTGAGTGAGTCTAGAGGAGCTCATCCTCACTATTTTGCAGCCTATTGTGAGAAGAGGTAAGGGCTTTGATGTAATCTCACCAATCTCGGTGCCATTGTACAGGAATATTGAGAGCCTAAGCTAACAACCAACTTTGTCCCGAGATCATGGTATTCTCTTGATCAATAATCTAGTCAATAGTGATTTTTCCTCAATCAACCAAAAAATCCATCAGGTCCAGAGGCAGAATATGCTGACCATTGCTACTCGACTAAGGGTCAGTACCAATGTAGACCTGTGAGCCTTTGCGAATTTTCCATGTAAGACTAAAACCAATGATGTGGAAAGTGTCAAGAATGGCTTTCCAAATTGTGGATAGGTTGATGTGATTTTTTCTCAATAGACATATCCATTGGTTTAGAGAGAGTGGGTGAATATATTTCTGAGTGACTACCTGAGTCCATAAGTTATCCATGGATTGTAATTTTTGGCCACTCTTGGCAGCAAGGGCCTGAGAGAAGTTGATAAGATCTTTGAGGCCCCCTCCTCCCCATTTTTTAGGCAGGAAAATTATGTCCCATCTGACCTGAGAAAAAATTCTACCTTCCTAGTCCCCCTCCATAAGAACCCGCAACAACAACTTTGAATATAGTTTAGGATGCCTTCAGGAATCCATGACAATGGCATCTAATACAGAGGAATGAATTATAAGACAAACTTGATGAGGACGAGTTGACCAAATAGTGATAACCATCGGTAACTCCATGAGCTAAGCCTTTTTTCATTCTGGCTATTAACCACATCCAATAAACTTTCTTATAGTCACTGGGCTTTAGATGGAAACTCAAGTATTTAAGGCCTTGTTCAAAGTTGATATGTTGGAATGGAAAGTATTCGAGCACATAAGTGATATTTGCTTGAGAGAAAGCTATGGTAGATAGAGTAGATTTCAAATGACTAGCATCCATTCTAGTGGATTTATAGAATAAATTAATCATACCTTTAAATGCATCAATATCGTAATGAGAGGCATCCAAGAAAATGAGGACATTTTCAACAAAGAGTAGGTGAATTAAATTGATTTTATGTGCCACAAATGCTCCAATTACATTCCTCCTTCTCTTAGCCTCCCTAACCATTCAGATGAGTCCTTCCATGATCAAGAGAAAGAGTAGAGGATATAGATGGAATCCTTGACGTAAGCCCCATTGATCATGGAAGATATCTGATCTATCGTCGTTGAATAAAATTGTAAAGGTGGAGGAAGAGATACAACACATAATCCAGTTGATAAAATTGATGTTGAATCCCAAGTGCGTGAGGAGCATCTGGATATATAGCCAATTTTCTTTGTCAAAATATTTCGATAATTCAATCTTTAATATCATACATTTCCATTATTTTAACTTCTAGGCTGTGTAATCCTTCTTGTGAAACTCCAATAGCTTCGTGTATTTGTATTTTATCCTGAAAAGCAAATTTATCATAATATATGTGTTGGGAGAGGATGGACTGAATCTCGTTGACAATGATTTTAGCTATGATTTTGTAAATAAAATTACATAGTGAAATGGGTCCGAAGTCATTGAATGATTTCGGGTCATTAGTATTTGGAATGAGGGCGATGAAGGTTGTGTTAAAACAATCATACATTCTCCTCGAGATTTTTCATTCCTAAAAAACTTTCAATAAATCGACCCAATCAACTCATAGAAACCTAGTAGACTTCCACTAGCCACCCATCCAGCCCAAGAATTTTGTCTTGCTTGAACCATAATAGAGTCCAATTCTCCCAAGTGATCAGATCCATAAGCTCTCTATTGTTATCCTCATAAAAAAATGAGTAAAGAATCTAGAAATTCACATGATTGCAACTAATGTGGAATGTCAAGGAACCGAGAAGAGTGACCTAAAATGTTGAGTCCCCATACCAACAAGGTCCCTAAAATTAGATGTCTTAGCTCCTTTTTCGTCCTCTAGTGACCAAATGGTGTTAATAGCCTTCCTACCCTTGACATATTGTTGAAACAAAATTGTATTATCATCTCCATGCTGTAACCAAATTTCTCTATTCCTAAGCCTCCATGCTTCCTCTCTAGCGTCTAACAATCATATTTGTTTTTCTTCCAACTTAGTACCTCATATTTTATATTCTAGAGAATCATAGCCTCCATCGCCAATCTGCTCTAAGAGATCCATTTTAATTTCAATGTCTTTTAGTGATTCCTCCTCCCTCTTCTTCTTTCTCACGGCCCACTCAATAGTATTTCTCTTAAGCCTTTACACATTATTGGAAAATTTCCTAGCCACATAAAGCTCTCCCTCATTGGGGTATGTTCACCAGGTATACCGAAACAAAGCCCAAAACTCCTCCTCCTTCAACCAACTTGAATTGAACTTAAAGGGAGCCCTTAGCTTTTTAATGTTACCAGACATCTCCAAGTAGGTGGGGTGATGATCGGTTATACCTCCTATCCCCACCCATTGTCTAAATAAAGGAATGGCTTGTGTCAAAGCTTCCTTCACTGAGAATTGTTCAAGTCTCCGAGCAATCATAACTTCACCTGATCTCTAATTCTTCCAAGTGGGAAACATCTTGGACATATTAATATATATCATATTGTATTTGTTTGTCAACTGTGTAAAGAAATTTCAGAGTGAGTCCATATGGGCATGATCTCCCCGGATTTCTGATATGCCTAGGGATAAATTAAGGTCCACCCCAAGGATCAGGTTGTCCACTTTCATGAATGAATGCTCCATCAAATCATTCCAAAACACAACTCTTCTGGTGAAAGGCCCATATGCATTGATGATCTGAAGTTCCATGTCTAATTCTTCCGATAACATGTTTGTAGAAATAATTCCTTCCCCTCCCTAGGTACTTAAAATTGATGGATTTTCATTTGGCCCTAAGAATCAAACTACCAGAATGCCTCCAAGCATCAATGGCTAAAAAGGTCCAATCCTTAAACATGCCTTCCAACGCATTTATAGTGTGAGAGTTGTGCCCAAGGGTTTCTTGCAGGAAGATGATATCCAAATAGTCTAATGAGATCAAATGCTCCAGATCTAGGTTTTCGGGTTCACTAGCTAACCCATGACAATTGAATGAAAGGCACTTCATTAGGGACCAGGTTTTCGAGTGTGATTTTCTCTACGAACCCCATCTAAAGATAATTGGAGGTAAACAACAATATCTTGGATAGCCTTATGAATGGCTTTAGATTTGTGTGATTGATGGCCTATATGAATCTTAGGAAATTTAGAGGGATAAAGGGTAGCTAAGCCAAGTCCATAGTCCTACTGACAGGAAAATCTATGGGGAGGGTGAGATAAAGAATGGAGGTTGTAATGAGGTCGACTGTTGATCTCAAAACAAACCTCCTTAGAAGGTGGGAACAGAGGGGCGAGAGTCGGGAAACATACAATAACATTTGCAATCTGACACGATACAATGCCAACCCTGAATAAGATAAAGGAGCCCCAATGACAGTGGATGTAGGAAAATGAAAACAAACAATAGAGTGATAGATTTGTAGAGAGGGAGGAGGAGTGTAGTTGCAGAAAAGGAGGCCACCATGGAGTCGAACCGAGCCCCCAATCTATTTTTGGTTCCCTGGGACACCCTCCTCTCCATAGAGGGACACTACTCAGATGCCTCATGTAGAGGTGAGTCATGCATGAGTGGTGCAGACTTGGCTTGTCCCATATACTCCATACTTGCCTAGAGCTCAGCCTCCCTAGCTCAAGCCTTAATAGATTTTTTTTGAAGGAGAGGACAATCTTTGTTTACATGGTTGACCTCATGGCAATGATGGCATCAAAATGGTACGCCTTTGTAGTCAAATTTCTGCAAATGAATAATCCCCTTGTAATGCAACATCATTTTGGCCACCAATCCCTCTCTCGTGTCTATATGAACCAAGATCTCGACATAAGCATTATTACCCGATTCAATATACCCTTCGTTGTAGTCCAGGAATTGACCCAAATCATCCCCAATGCAATGAAAGATATCTTAAGACCATAAATGTAAAGGTATCCCTGACAACCATACCCATATAGGGCCAACCCCCAGTTATTCCCTCTTTGGATCAAATAGAGGAGTCCATGGCTTAAAATATATGGGGGCCATTTCTATGGACCAATACCTAGAAAGGGACCAACTCTCCTATTCCACTTTGCAGAATTTGAAGGCAAACCAACCCTTGGACATGGTGAATACCTATCACATTCATTAGTAGAGTCCAAACTTCTTGTGCCCATTTCTTGAGATATGAGGATGATTATTTCCTACCTCGAACTTAACCAACCAACACCCTATTAACAGTGTGAATGATACTGTCGAACCTGATATCATCACTGAGAATCAGAACCTATCCCTCTATTTTACCTCTGTGCATTTCATCTTTTTTCCTTTCCTTAGCGAAGCTTCTTCATCATCGATGCCAAGGGAGGGTACTCTTGTAGGAGAGGGTGAAATATTCATCAAAACCCAAGGATATACAACCCTTGCGTCCTTGACTGCCCCTTCGAACAGTAATCCCTCAAAGACACCCATAGATTATGAAAACCCTAATCCCGATAAGGGAGCTTCAGCACCAGAAGAAAACCTTATGGAAATCAATTCTCCCGCAAATGCATGAGTCCTCAAGCCTCTAGAAAGTCCAATTACCCCTTCTATAGAGAACCCTAGGTCACCAAGTGGACCAAAGGGGGTCCCGATGTGGGCGTACATTAGGGCTATTAGGGAAAATGCAGTTATCAGCAAAAGGCAGAACATCTAAAGAAGTACCAGCAATACTAATCCCTAATTCTTGTGACCCTGACCATATGAACTCCTTTGACGTTGTAATCCCTTAACTTTGTTGGAAATTAGAAAAGTGACTGGTTGAGGTAGAACCAAGAGAAAGATGAAGTTGAAAATCTCCTCCAGGGTTAGTGAACGATGAATAAAGCGCAAAGTCTAGGGACCTAGATGGAAAAGGTTGAATCAAATCCCGAGTTTGATGTGTCGGGTCTTGCCAAATGGACACTGCCTCAAGTGCGTCCACATAATAATCAACTATATCTTCCTCCATCTCAACATTGGAACTCATCTTCATGCAGCAAAAGAAATCCCCACAACCAACGGAGAATGATCACAAATAGTCAAGCATAAGAGGCGGGGGAGGCATTGACTAGAAGACATCAATATAATTGGTTAAAACTGCAAACGACCGCAATAATATAGCTTCAACTTGAAAAGAAACTAGACATACAACTGAAAATGGGCACGGATCATCGTAGGGTTATAGTGAACCCCTCCCCCACGATAAAATAATGCTAGCCGCATCTTTGCGATATCTATAGACGAATTCCAAACCATAAAGCCATCTTCCTCATATCAAAGAAACTCAAAATATTTTTTGAAAATTATATTATTGTTATCAATAAACTAAACATTACATTAATTTACTTAAAATCAATAAATATATATAATTTACAATTAACTTATTATCAATATTCCTATTAATCAATATTCCTAGCGAAAGATTAACTCAATTAGTGAAAAATATTTGGTAACTTTAACTCAAACAAAAATAAGTCTAAAATATATAATATTTAATTTATATTATGTATTAAAATTAAATGTAAATTAATTATTTAAATCCATAAATATATATAATTTATAATTAATTTATTATTTAACCTTTTTAATCTAAAGAGTTAATTATTCAAAAACGTCTCATTAATAGGAAGTCAATTCTCCTCAAAATTCTTAGATTAAATTCTATTAATAAACCGGAGAAAAGTGATCCCTTCAAGTTATTAAATATTCGTTATGTTTAAGAAATCTAAACTATTAATACATACAATATAACACAACAATGAATTTTCATTTATTATTGTTTTATGAATTTTCATTATTATTGTTTTAAGTAAAAAGTTGAATTTAAAATTCAATACGAGTATTATTGATATATTTCTTAGACAATTACCACTAAAAAGACTCATTTATCTCCGTAGGACAAAAGGCAACGAGCATTGGTATCATTATTAGAAGAATTTGTTAAATTTATTGAATTGAAAAATCTTATTTAGTTTAAGTATTTAATGTATTTTTATGATATCTATTTATATATTTATAATGTTTATATCTATATATATAATTTGAGTTATGTAATTTATATAATTTTAATGGGAGTTGTTTTTAGTGTGATTTTTTTTTTAAATGTTGGAATTTGGTTGATTGCATATATGGATTTAACACTTTGAAAAATTTTTAAGGCATTTTTATTGTGTAGAGATTACCCATTAAACTTGTGATTTCAATAAATTCCTCTTGGATTTTAGAGAATTTAGACAGAAAAAAAACTCACTAAAAAACTTCCAAAAAATCTCACTAAAAACAATTTGATTTTTAATGTTTTATAAAATTTCTAAAATTGAAAATTTTATATATTATTTTATATATATTTAGAAAATACATTTGTAATAAACAAAATCATAATTTATTAAAAATTCACATCAACTTTTAATTAAAAAATCAAATATAAATAATTACACATTTTATATTTTTTATATTTTATTAAATTAATTACAATCAATCAACTTTAATAATATTTTATTTATATTTAAATTTTATTAAAATTAATTACAATCCACAATCCTTTAATATATATTTTTATTTATTTTATATTGTATTAATATAAAAATATTTTTTAGTTAAATTAGTTATAATAATAAATGAAATATCCATAATCTTCTTCACTTAAATTTAATTTTCTTTTAAAAGAATATTGGAGCTTTTTAATTAATTTATTATATAATAATCTTCAACCCGATTAATAAAATTCAAAAGTTGACAAATCTTTCATGAACTTCTTAATAAATAAAGTTATACAATATTTCTATTTAAATTTATTTATTTTTTAATTCTTTATTAAATTATTAATCAAACTTTTAATTAAAGATTTATAAATACAAAGTATATGCATTTAAGCATTCAATTAACTGTATGATTTCTGATCATAGAGTTTTTCTGAAATGGTGTTTGAGTATCTTTCAACTCTACTATCTCACTTTGTCTGCCAGAAGATCATTGATCATATTAAATCCGGGCCTCCTCGGTGAGGAAAACAACCCCGTTTGATCAACTATTTGTGAGCATTCATCATGTGTCCCAAAAGCAATAAACATAATTTTTTACCGAGTCTTTTTAAAGAAAAAAGGGTTGAGCCATTCTCGAGCATCCTCGGAGAGGAAAACAGCCCAAACAGGAATGGTTCTTCTATATGTTTGGTGTTTTGAAAAAGTTTTAAGTATTAACAGTAATGTAACTCAGTTATGCTGAAAAAAAGTAAGCTAAAACAAAACCAAAAAACTACCAGAATGCGGATATCCGTGACAGAGCACTGAGTATTAAGTGAGCATTAAGCATATGGTGGTTGATCCGACACACGGATCTCATCCCGATCAACCTCCTTTATCCTCCAACTACCCAGATCTTGTTGCAAACCCGCTTTAGAAAGATGGTCTACTGTGTCATTGTGTTCCCTGTATATGTGACATAAAGAGAAATCATTAAAAAACTACTTTAAATGTTTTGTTTCTTCTAGAAATGGAGACAATATGTAATTTTGGCATCTGCTAACTCCATCGAACCATTTTATAATGTTCATCGAGTCCCTGAAGATCTGAACCGTGAGTATTCCCAGGTGGGTTAACCAACATAGAAGGAGTTTTAAGGCAGATAGTTCTATGAAATTATTTGATCCGTTCCCCAAACCCATCGAGGCTTTGAGTCTTCTATGGTTGTTTAGGTGTATTACTAACCCAGCCCCGCATTTGTTGTTTTGATTTGAAGCCCCATCGAAATAGGCCCATGGGACTTCTTCCTTTATTTGCTCCTCTCTTACAGGGAGAGAGTTCTCTTCCTGACTCGGCTCAGGTATGCTTATGTAAATTATTGTGCATCCCACTGTTGTATTCCCCACCGAGGGGTTTTGATCTTGAAAAATACATTTTTTTCGAGCTACCCATATACCCCAAGCAATGATAAGAGGTAGGTTCCTCAAATTGCCTTCTGGGAAATTCTTCCACCAGCTCTACCATATTTTTGCTAGTGACCTTCCTTCCCATTTCACCCTCTTTTGGATCAATCTCCCTACTTCCTGCCATACCTCCTTTGAGTATGGGAATTCCAAAAAAATAAGGTGAATCATTTCAATATAATTTTTGCATAAGGCGCATCTCCCTGGTCTCGGTTTGTATCTTCTCTGCAATACATCCCAGGTTGGCACCTTCTTTCTGGGAATACACCAAAAGAACATTCGAGCCTTAACAGGACATTGCAGCTTCCATATTGAGGTAACCCACTAGTCTTGGTTCCCCCAACCTCTTTTCGACATAAGGTATTTATAGCCGAATTTAGGAGTGTAAGTGCCTGTGTCTACATGCGCCCATACTAGCTGATCTGGTCTGTCTCTTAGCCTGATGCTAGACCTGGATAGTTACTTGGTGTAGTTGTACCATTCCTCCCTCCATTCTAGGTTAAGGTTTAAGTTCGTCCCTGATATCCAGGCTTGACCCCAAATGGTGGAGTGACCAGGATTCCCAATTTGGCTTATGTTCTGAATTCCTCTTGAGTCAAGTTGATAAATGATGCCTGGGGAAGTGTGTATTCTTCGCTGCATCCCACCCATGGGTCCTTCCCTATCCTGACTTGTTCTCCATTCCCTACTTGCCAGGATAGGCCTTGTTCTATGATTTTGAAGGCATCTATAGTGGCTTTCCACACCACTGAAGCATTCCCCTTCTTTTTTATTGGACCCCTAATCCAATCCTCCATCAAGATAGGGTCGATGTATTTCTCTTGACCACCATTTTCCATATATTCTCCATCCTTATTAATCTCCATCCAAACTTTGCTGCTAAATACAGTGCAAAGGTTGTTAAGTCCTTGATTCCCCAGTCCCCCCACTCCTTTGGCCTTGCCACCTTTTCCCATGCCACCCAATGCAAGATCGACTCCTCCTTTGATCCTGCCCAAAGGAATCTACTGTAGACCCTTCTAATATTTTCCAATATTCCTTTCGGAACCCGAGTAAGAGCAGCCCAATAGAACGATATAGCCATTAGGACTGATTTTATGAGGGTTAGTCTACCAACTCTAGATAGCCATTTGAAGCTCCAATAGGTGATCCTTACTTCTATTTTTGCTATTAGCCAAAGCCAATCCTGTTTCTTGTATGAATTAGGTTTCAGGAAGAACCCTAGGTATTTAAAGTTTTCTTCTAACTTCCGCTCTTCAAATGGAAAATCTTCTATTATTTTATGTGCTTCCAGTCTATTAAACCCTTCTAATAGCAATTGAGATTTTTCCTTATTCACTTGCAATCCAGTAGCCTTTAGGAAGAGATCCATAATCCTTTTTAGTTTCTTTGTTTCACTCCTTCTTCCATTACTAAAAAGTAGGATCTCATCCATAAAAAAAAGATGGGTTATATTCATATTGACAACCACTTCCAATCCTTTGATTTCACCTTTCCTTTTGGATTCTAAGAGTAGCTGACTGAGACCTTTAGCTGCTAGTAGGAAGAGAAGAGGAGAGAGGGGGCATCCTTGTCTCAGCCATCTTTGACTTCGGAATAAAGCGGATGTTGCTCCATTAATTAGCACCATAAAGCTCACGCTGGTCAAGCATCCCATAACCCAATTTATGAAGTCTATTTGAAAGCCAAAGTGGGTGAGGAGCATATGAAGATACATCCAGCTGATTCTGTCATATGCTTTGGAAAGATATATTTTCACTACAGTGCCTTTTCTTTTTCTTTGTTTTATGTTGTGAATGGTTTCCTGGGCTACACCAATCGCTTCATGAATCTGTATCCCATCCAGGAATCCAAATTGTTCTTTTGATATATTCTTGGATAATAGTGGCTTTAGTCTTTCAGCGATCACCTTTGCTATAATTTTGTAGGTACAGTTACAAAAAGAGATCGGTATGAACTCCTTGAATGAGGAAGGTTCTTCCTTCTAGGGATGAGGGCTATGAATGTTGAGTTGAAAGGGGGGTAGATTGCTCCTTTCCTTCTGGATTCTTCAGCTACTTCTGTCAGTTCGCCTCCAATTTTCTCAAAGAAGTGTTGGAACAGTTCCACCATCCATCCATCCGATCCGGGGCTCGTATATTTTTGCATAGATTTTAGGATTCCTTCAACCTCCCCCCTCGTGAATTCCTCCATGAGGTCACTAGAATCCCCTTCGTCCACATAGCAAGGAAATGTGTGGGTTGTTCGGATTACTTTTGTAAGGGATACTTCCGTCGGCGCAGTGAATAGACTTTTGAAATGTCCAATTCCCATCTATGAGAGTTCCTCAAAGGTTCTTGCATGACTTCCTCCTTCTGCCTTCAAGGACCAAATAGTGTTCGAGTTCTTCCTTCTTCTAGCATAATTTTGGAAGAATTTTGTGTTCTATCCCCCGCCTTTAGCGAGATGGCTCTGCTTTTCAAGCAGCACTGTTCTTCTCTTTCTAATAGTATTTTTCTCCTCTAAGATTCCAGCTGCATTATTCTATCCCTTTTTTCTTTCGTTTCATATCTGTCAACTTCTGGGCTTTCTAGTATTTGTAAATCCTTCCCTATTTGAATTAGGTCCTCATGTTCTTTCAGCTTCTTGGGCTTTTCCCAGGACATAATTTCTTTTTTAAGGCATTTCAGGTTTTCCATAAATAGGAAAGATTTGTCGTCGTAGTCATTGTCCTTCACAGGTGTCCATGTTTCTTTGAAGAGGGAGTTATAGGACTCCTCTAGTAACCAAGCTGAATTAAATTTGATAGGTGTTGTCGGATTTTTGGGATGTTTGGTTAATTCTAATAGGATTGGCATATGGTCGGAGACTCCTCCTTCGCCCACCCACTGACGGAAAGCTGGAACCTTTGCCGTTGCCTCCTCTCTTAGGAGAAAGGGATCCAATCTTTTTTCTACTCAGTTTCCCCTATTCTCCTATTCCTCCAAGTGGGTCTTATCTTCAGTAAATTTATGTCCAGTAGCTTATTTTCTCTGATAAGGCTTGTAAATAAATTCGAGAGCGGGTCTTCCCTGGCTGAGTGGCCCCAAGTTTCATTCGTGCCTATGGAAAAATTTAAATCTCCCCCAATCACCAGATTCAGGTTGTTCAACGGAGATTTAGAGAAAAGGGCTTTCTAGAAATGGACTCTGCCTTAGCAAGGCCCGTAAATATTTAGGATCACCAGGTTGGTGCATAGCTCTAGGGAGAAGACTTCAATCCCCATGACTTGTTCCATCCCCCAGGTATTAAGCACTTTAAACTTCCCTTCTTTAATCCCCACAACTAGGACCCCAAAGTGGCCTTTTGCATCCAATGCTTGAATGCTCCAACCATTGATAATCTTTGCAAGAGCTTTTATGACTTCTTTTCCAATGCCCAAAGTTTCTTGAAGCAGTAGGATATCTGGATTATAGTTCCAGATTACCTCTTTTAGGGCCAATTTTTTAGGGTTACTGGCTAAACCTCTGCAATTCAATGAGAGGATGATATTGACCTACCTCTGAGGGGGATTTCGCTGCTCTAAGCACCCCAAAGATGGACATTTTCTTCCCATATGCTATATCGATTCTGGCTCTTAGCTGAGCCTTTAAAAAATTGGTTTTCCTCCCTCTCACCTTGCGGTCCCCTATATGGGGGATTTTCATATCAATTCCCCCCACTACCCCCCAGGGAGGGGGCTTTTTCTCACGAGGTCGAAGATTCTAAGGGATTGTAAAAGATAGTGTTCCTTCAATCGAATGGTCACTATTACCTGATGCATGCTCACAGTTCAGATCTAAATAGGGGATTGATGTGATAATGCTCTCCATTTATATGTTTTCTAAATTAGAAATAGGAATGAAAATGTTCTGTTGCCTGGAAGGACTAGGCCCAGATTCAACAGAAATTAAAGAAATTACAGGAGTAAAAGAAGGTAGGTTTGAGGCTGAGCCCATACCCTCTTTGACGAAAAGGAGGCTCCCAGTATTTTCTACAGCTCGGCCCTGATCCTGCTTAGGTCCTTGCTGCTGCATTGGTTGTTTTCCAGAAATGATTGATTCCTGTATTCCCATACCCTCGTCTGGTTCCTCATGTTTTTTATCTATCTCCATCTGATCTACTCTCATACCTTCCTTTTTCTGCCTTTCCTTTGGCTCCTTCTCTTCTGCAACCCCTGCTTTTGCCTTCCTCTATTTCCTTCGCTGCCTGAACCCCATCGAACACTCTTTTGCCAGGTGTCCATAAATATGACACCTGTGGCATCGAAACAACATGATTTCATAGTCTAATTGTTGGACATACTTATAATATTTGTAATGAAGTTGTATCTCCTCTACCAAACCTACCTGTGGGTTTAAACTTACCAGTATATGTGCCATCCCATGGTCTATGGTTTGCAAAAATGACAGGTCTGCCTCCATGAATTTTCCAAGGTGGTTCTCGATGGCTCTAAATATAGATTCTACCCATAGAAATAGTGGGATCCCTGGCATTCAGACCCAAACCGGTAGCTCATCCATCCTTTCCCTCTGTGCATCGAACATAGGATTCCATTTTTTGAATAATATCGGGTGTCTCCCAAATGCCCAATTCCTTTCCAGAACCCATTCCACTATTTCTTTCCTTTCGAATTTTACCATAAACCTGCCTTTTGCCAGTGTTGTGACCTGAAATACATTATCTGGTGCAGCTTACCAGTTTTGAGAGGTCCATTCCTGTATGAATTTGGCAGAACATTTTTTGCTTCACACCCTTCCAACCAGAGTTAGGTCTGCTACTTCCATGGCTTCATCAATTTTAATGTCTATTCCAAGGACCAGGTTTGCTATGGGTTCACTTCTTCTAATTATTTTGGGTGTTTTCCTCTTCTCCTCTGCTTCTATCTGTCGTGGCCCTTCCTCCCTTATTTGTGAGATCGTTTCCATATTTTTTGTTTTTGTCAGGAGTGTTCTTGCACTCCCTACTTCTTTTGTTTTCCAGCTCCCTCCGTTTGAATGCCTTCCTACCGGATTGGATCCTTCTACTCCTACAACCCGTGTCTGGTCTTCCTCCCATCCTATTTGCTCGCTTCCTCTCCTATCCTCCACCTTTATCCACTCTAGTCCACCTCCCTTCTTCGGCCTTCCCCCAGTTTCCTTCCAGGTCTCAGCCAAACCCTTAGTGGTTTCCAAGACTCCTGCTATTTGAGCCTCTATGACCAGATTTTGATGCAGGCCCTTACTTCGTCTGAGAGTGTGAGGGTTGTTTGTTGACTGGGCCTGTGTCAAGTGAGGCTCTTTCTCATATTTCCCTAACCCTACCCCCAGTATTTGGCCTGAGCTCCATTCCTCTTTACTTTTGAGCCCACAACTAATCACAATATCCTCTAACCCTCCTAAGTAGAAATGGCTAAGAGGATGAGAGGGATCGAGACTTACTTGGAAATTTTAGTTTGTCGTCGCTCCATGCTTCGACAAGGATGGCTTCATCTACTATTGATGATGCTCCTCCAAGCTTTCCAGAAATGAAAAACCTAATCTCTCCTCTAACAAACCATGGGTTTTACCCTCCTTCCAAACCGCCTTTGAGCCTCCCTTCTTCCTCCCAGTTCATCCAGCTGAACAAATATACCTTTCGATGTTCTAGTCCGTTACCTCCAGACCCCAGACCGACAGGATGTCACCAGTTTCTGGGTCTAGATCAACTGTGTCATTTGGTTTGACCATTTTCTAGTTGTCAGCTCCTTGATAGTTGCTTAGCGGATAAAACGTCCGTCACAAAATTGTCTGTGATCGCGTGCTATGGGTAGAAGGCGACAACGCAACTTACCCTCCAGCATAACCCCATTTCACCGCTCGAAGCCATTTCTAAAGGTGTTCATTAGAATAAGGGCTCCCCTATCCCAAAAAACAAATTGTCCTTCAACTTCCACTTGTCCTCTTCTGCGCTTCTGTTCCTGACATCCTCGAATCTTCCTCGACCATCTGTCAACCTCCGTATGGCCCCTTGTCATGATCCCAACCCTGAGGCCTCCACCTGTGACAGCTCTCAGCCCCTATGCCTGGTCGCCATCCATTACTCAAACCCTAGCCTGAAATCCTTCATCTTCACTAAACCTACTTGAAATGCATTTTTTTATTTTTACAAATTTTTCATTCTTTTATGTATTTATGTTTTTCACATATTTTACTTTGTATTTATTTTATATGTATTATTAATTAAATATATTATTCAAATTTATGTATTATTAATTAATATATTATTTAAATTTTATTTATTAATTTTCATTGTATTCTTTTTTCTCTTACATGGATTTTTTTATAACTTTTAACTATAAAATTATTGTATTACTTTTCTTTTATCAAGTTATATAAAATCATTTTAAAAAATGGAATTATTTAAAAAAGAAATATTAAGATATAAGTTTAAACCAAAAAAATAAATAATAAAATAAATTATAAGTATTAGGAAATATTATTCAATCATAGACGAGTTTGTTACACTTAGGATTGTTATGGAGGAGTATCATAATAATGAAATTAATCTCATATGTTGCATTGTTGAGTTTAGAAAATAATTTGACATAGTGCCCAAAACTAACCTTTCGAATAAATTAAAAGAGCCAAAAATATTTTTAAGTTGAGAATTTTTGTAATAAGGTTTTACAAGAATGTTATTACCTAGTTTAAGAACATTAAGGGCTAGTTCATAGAATTAATTGTAAAATAAGAATTACGAAAGACTACCCTCTATCCTTGATGCAGGAGCACCCGAATGAAGAGGCAACAGTTGGGAGATATGTTTGTTTCTGTTTTATTTTGAATTAAGGCTGGCTCAGCCATTGTTAGTTTCTGAATTAGACAAAGTAGGATTAGATAGGAACTAGTTGAAGAAACTGCTAATGATGTATTAAAAAGAAAACAAGGAAGAAGAATAGGAGGTTAGCCAAATTGAGAAGGGTTGTAAGCCTAAGGGAAAATTGTAAGGAAGGTCACTGGTGTAAGGTGAGCAAACCACAAAGAGAGACAAAGTCTCAAAATACTTCCTTTGTTTTTTTTTTTGTTACGTGCAAAATCCAATTTAGAATCTGTGTGTCTAAGTTTTGAATGATTGAAGACTAAGATTAATATGAATCATAGCTTCTCTACACACACACACATACACACACACACACACATATATATACTTGCAGGTGAATTCAGCGTCACCAAGGAGGCGAAAACATGCATAGTGAAAACTTGCTCGCAACGCAATGAAAGCATGAAAAGGCATAAAAACAGAGGAGTGCAAGGTTAAGACAGTGACACTCAGGGGCTGTTGGATCCAACAGATCGATGGTCGAGATTAAATCAGCAGAATTGAAAATCGGCGAGCAACATAACCCCAACCTCAGGAAAACGCCAATTGCGATCATGTGACTGAATCTGGACCGTTGGATCTGTGGAAAGATCAACGACAGAGATTGAATCAGTGGGATTGGATTGGTGAGTGTAACAACCTAGCCCTCGAGTGATCATCAATTGTGATATAGCGATTGAACAAGAATCATTGGATCTGTTGGAAAGATCAACGACGAAAATTCAAATGGCTTAGGTGATAAGGTGGGACCGATGATATTTATAAGCCCCAGTGTATAGTATTTGAGATCCGGCCTATGAGATCAAGGCGGATTTTCTTTGTATTTCTGTGTTTTTTAATATTCCCGATATAACAAAGGGAGTGGGTTTTTAGTGTAAAAAGGCACACCCGTGGAGTCCTGATAATGTAATCACACATCGGGGTAGTGGAAGGCTTGGGTATTGTAACTTGCGGAAGGGGCGACACCTGATTGCGGTAAAGTGAAACCTTGAGAACTGTGCCAAGCCCATGGATTTAGCAGGGTGATCAGATTTTACGCGTGTTTGTGCATAAATCCTTTGTAAAGGTTTTACTACCATAAAAGCGCCGAATTTAAGGATTTATACGATAAATCCAATAAACCAAAGGAGGGTGGGGGCAGTCACCTATAAGGTTAAGGGATCGGTTCAAGTTGTAAAATAGTGGCATCATTTTGGTATCTGAGCTGGTTTTTCCTTTCTCTTAGTATAGATGGAGGTAGGAAGAAGGGGTCAAGGAAGAGCCATTAGAAGAGAAACAGCTAAAGGATTAAGAGAAGAGGTTATAAACTTAACTGCATGTTTGACAACGTTAGAAGCAGGGAGGCATATAGAGTTAGAAGATGGAGATGATAGTGAGGAGGAAAATGTGGCCATGACAGATGGGTCAGATGATGAAGGACCGAAATTAAGCTATTGAAATCATTTTTGTGTTCTAGCAGCAAGCGAAAGCCAGAGCTCTCTAATTATTATGGTAGTTTGTCTACAGAGGCACTGTTGGACTGGATAAGTGAATTAGATAAATACTTTGAGTATGAAGAAATTATCAAAGATAAGAGGGTCAAGTTTGCTGTCACCAAATTGAAGGGACATGTAGCATTATGGTGGGATAGTGTACAGGTAGAAAGGAGGAGATTAAACAAACCCTTGATTAGAAAGAGGGACAGGATGGTTGTGAAAATGAAGAGCAAGTTTCTGCCTAAAGACTATTAGATTTCCCTTTACAGACAGGTACAGAACTTGAAATAGAGAATGATGACTGTGAAGGAATATACAGAAGAATTTTATGAAATTAACCTAAGAGCTGGTTATGTTGAAGATACCCTTCAGAAGATAGTGAGGTTTGTGAATGGCCTACAGATAGAGATTCTAGATGAAATTAGCATTCTTTCCCCTAAAAACATAGAAGAAGATTATCAGAGTGCTTTGAAGGCAGAGGAAAATATTTCTAGGAAACAAAATGCCAGGAGGGACGTGGTTCTGGTAGAGGTCAAGGACAAACCTTTGGCAGAGGTAAGACTGCCAACAGCAATGAAGAGGGTAGCAGTTCGAAGAATTCAGGATAAAGTGAAAGGGAAGGTAACACCAAAGGAGGAAGGCCATACCAGGGAGGAAGAGGTAATGGCAGAGGCAGAGGAAATTCCTATCAGTGTTACGAGTGTTACAAGTGGGGATATAGGTCCTTCGAATGTGTTAGGCCCCTATACTACTAGTGTAACCCCTTATTGTTATTAGTACAACCCACTTATTATATTGATGTACCCATGTAGTGCCCATATTATTACTATTGTGCCCCATAGAAGCCCACTATGGTTATTATTATGCCCTTACATTATTATCGTTATGTCGGCTCTGATTATGTTATGACCCATTAGACTCCTATATATAGAAAGGAGGTCTTTTCATTTGTATCATCCAAGAATTTTTCATTTATGTAATGTAAAGGAGGTTGACCCCTCGAAGAGACTGAATTTTAAGGCATTGATCTATCTTTTCTATCTTTTTCTTGAGCTGGCTTCATAACATTTGGTATTAGAGCTTTGGATTCTAGGGTTTCGCTGCTCCAAACAGGTCCTCGTGGAATTTTCACCATAACGTTTTTTTCTGCGATGTTTCAGAAGCCAAAACAAAAACCCATTTGAGAAGAAATCGCGTTGAATCTCGGGTCCAAATTTCAAACCATTTCATGCTATATTTGTGGAGATATGAGCTGAGGAAGTTGGTCTTTTTGCAGATTCCTGAATTACATTCCAAACAGGTGACCTGGGAAAATCGTCATAACTTTCTCTCTGAGCATCAGATTGAAATTTCGTAAGAAGGTACAAAAATAGGATAGACTATAGTTTCTTTCATATATTTTTCAGAGCCAAAGATGAAAACAATGACACGTGGCACTTCATACAATTTCTCTCTTTTGGAAAGGTCTATAATCAGGTCATCTTAGGAGATTGTGCATAACTCTTTCGTGGAGAATCCAATTTGCATAAAACTGGTGGCATTGGAAAGAGGACGTAGAGGGATACTACAGGTCGCAAGTTCAGAACTTCAAGATCTGAAAGTATAGAGTTACAATCGTTTCAAGATCGAGCTCCTAAAATCAAGAAAAAGCAAGATGAGGAAGTTTGATGGCAAGGATCCTGTAAATTTGATACTTCAGATGGAGCAATATTTTGATCTACATGGTGTACCACTGTTACAAAAGGTATGTATTGCATCTTCATATTTAGAACCAGATCAATTTTTATGGTATGAAGGGCTTTGTTCTCGTAAACAACTTGTTACGTGGTCAATTTTCACGAAGGAAATG
>APFE030699083.1:17916-38537 GCA_000404065.3 Pinus taeda | reverse complement strand
ATTTTTTTTTAACAGTTTTTATTTTGTTTTTTGTTTTTTTATATACATTTTTATATTTCTTTTTTTTAAGTAATCAACATTTAAAAAAAGAAAAATAAAATAACTTGAAAATTCGTTAAGTAATCATAATTTACAAAAAAAAAATGGACATAATAAATTTTAAAGTGTGAAAAATAAGTCTAAAAAAATGGTATGCCGCATCAACACATTTCAAAATCAGCCTGAAAATCACTAACAATTAAAAACAAATATTTATATTTGATACATAAGAAAATTTAAAGTGTCAAAAATATGCTCCCCAAAAAAAGAATTGTATTATGCATTACCACTTTTCAAAATCGGGTCACGTTTTTACTACCCCTACGATATGGGTAATCGTATCGGTTATTTAAATTGCCAAAAACTATGCTCTAAAAAAAATATGTGTTCTGCATCGCCCCTTTCCAAAATCGGATCAATTTTTTGCTATCTCTACGAAATGGATAACAGTATCAGTTCCCATTTCAAAGTTTACGTTGTTATAGTTTAGAAATTATGTGGCCATCACATCTCTCTTCAAAGATAATCTACCATCGTCTAAGCTAGTTTATTTCCATTTTGCATGTAAACAATTTCCAATATTAGTTATTAGATAATTGAAGGTCATTTTTCATTGTAGCTCTATGTTTCTATTTAAATCTATATTTCATTTTGTTCCTACATAAATCCGGATCAGTGGTATCATAGCGGTTTGTTCTTTCTCTATTTTTTTGTGCATGTCCCCAAAAAGGTCAGGGTATAAGGAGTTAGGACTTAAGCTAGTTGAACCCTTTCAAGATCGGCCTCGCTGATACAGATTTAAACAAGAACACAACAAATTACAGAGATAACCATTAACACACAGATGCAATAGAAATAATACTTCATTTCATTAATGTAAAATACTGAAATATGCTTACAAACAAAATTGGAAATAAACCAGCTAGGGCGATGGTAACTTATCTCTAAGAAGAGATGTGGCAGCTACATGCCTCTGAATTGTGTTGCGATGAGGCTCAAAGGCCTATTTATTGTTAAGAAACAATGGAAAACCCTAAAAATCCAAAAACCTAACCTTAGAAGATGAAACGCCAAACTGTGGACCCCGTTTGGGTATATTGGTACATCAACTTCCCTGGATCGTAACTTTGGCATACGATCTCTGTTTGACGTGCACAATATCTCGTTAGAAAGATCTATCCGAGACCTTCAAATTAGGTAAGAAAAACATCGGTCCATGGACCCATGTTACTCCCAATTTTCCCATAAAACGTCGTTTAGGGCCTCAAAATGGCTCCGAAAGTTCAGGACCTGAAAAACTGCTAAAAATAGTAAATTGTGCTACAATTAAGGAAACCGAAGAGCTAAAAGAAACAATGGTGGGGGTCCAAGTGGACTTGGTAGGTGGCCACCAATACCCTCCTAGATCATTCCTCCCCCTTTAGGAAGCAATGGTCCCCATTGCATTGAGTTCCTCCATGAGATGAGGAAACTTCTGTTGAACTTGGTCCTTAGTGAGCCACCTGCCCTGGTCAAGGAGTTGGCCTGCTTTGAAAACTCGATATAGTTTGATATTCTGCTAGCGAGTGTGCTTGATCTGTGTGTCCGTGATCTGATTAGTTGCAGCTTGTTCCATGTAATCTAGATTTAACTCTATGGATGTGAGTTGTTCTACAATGTTGGATGTGTCTAGCAATGGTGGAAAGTATGGTTGAAGGCAGTCCACATTGAACACTGGCTGCAGGCCAAGGAAAGGGGGAATGCTGGGCTTAAATGCATTGTCTCCCATAGCCTTGGTAATGGTGTAAGGACCATATCGAAGTGGAGTGAGTTTCTGATAGGCTCCGGTAAGGCGTTCCTTTTGCAAATGCAACCAGACATTATCGCCCACCTGAAACTTGTGTGGCACCCGATGTTGATCATGTCGCTGCTTATACTTGGCATTTAATTTCTCCAGAATTTCATGGACCTGCTGGCGAATATGTTGGAAGTGCTCAATGAAGCCATTTTCCTTATCTATTTCAAACTGGACATGAGCCGAATCTGCGTGAGTAGCTGCAAAGGGCATGGCCACATCAATGGGACATAGTGGCTGGAATCCCAAGCCCACCTGAAAAGGGTTGTGGCCAGTCGAGCTGTGGAGAGCCCATTTGTAGCTGTGTTGAACATAGAGGAGGCTCTTGTCCCATGTGCGTGGATTATTTGAGTTGTACATGTGCAGAATCTGTACGATCATCCTATTGACAACCTCTTTCTGGCCATCAGTTTGAGTATGGAAGGATGTGGACTTAGTGAGTTTGGTTGTCCAGCATCGACCAGAGACTGGACAAAAATGTACTGAGGACCTGCTGTCCTGATCTGCGATCATGACTGTGGAATCCCAAAGTGTACCCACACTCGTTCAAGAAGATATTTACAGTGGCTTTTGCTTGTGTGATATTCTTCTTACAGGCCGCCATAATGGCCATCTTTGAGAACCTGTCGATGACCACAAAAACACAATCGTTTCCATGCTTAGTGGAAGGAAGGCCTGACATGTAATCCATAGAGATGGATTCCCAAGGTCAACTAGGGGTAGGCAACAGGGTATAGAGGCCTTGCTTCTTAATGGTCGGTTTGGCAATGGCGCAGGCAGTGCATGATCTAATGTACTTCCCAACATCCTGTTAAAGATTCAGCCAATAGAAATACTTCTGCAGTACTAACACTATTTTCTCGATCCTGAAATGCCCAGCAGCCCGACTGTAATGTGCTTCCCAAATCATCTTGGCACACTCACTTGAAGAAACACAAAGGTGACCCAGGTGGCATAACAGAGCATCTTGGAGGTGAAATTTTGGAACATGCTGACCCTCCAAGACTGTCTGGTATGTGTGGCCGAATTCTGGGTCGCTTTTTAGAGAAGTGGCCAATAAAAAGTCTCATGCACATAAGGGTTAGCACGGTGGTTAACGCCATGATCAGTGGTTGACTAAGGTAATATGCAACATTATTGGTGCTACTCTAGTCAATACTTGGATCTTGGCTGGATTCACATGCACCCCTTGTTCATCAATAATGTATCCCAGATACTGAACTTGGGTCATGCCAAAAGTGCATTTCTCCAAATTGGCACATAACTTGTGTTACCACAGTGTTTGGAGAACCTGTTGGATGTGGTGGAGGTGCTCTTCCCAATTCTGGCTTAATATCAGGATGTCATCCAAGTATACCACTACAAATGAGTTGGTGAATGGCTGCAAGATGTCATCGATTAGCCTAATGAAGGTTGCAGGAGCATTCATCAATCTGAAAGGCATAACCAACCAATCATAAAGGCCCTCCTTAGCTTTGAAGGCCCTCAGGTACCTATTACGGACAGTGATCTTGTTCAATGCCCAATAGTCAATACAGAGTCTCCAAGTCCCATCCCTCTTCTGTACCAAAATGATCGGGCTCCCACAGGGTGATGAACTCGGAGGGATGTGACATTTCTACAACAGCTCCTGAATCTGCCTCTCGATTTCATCGTTCTCCAGAACAGAGCACCGATAGATTGGTCCATTAGGTAGTGGTGCCCCTAGGGTCAGAAAAATAGAGTACTTGACCTGACAGTGTAGAGGAACCCCTGTGGGGGAGGTGAATATGTCCTCGTACTCCTCCACGACCTTGTCCATCTGTAGTTGTTGTGCGGATGGGCGCTATCTGGAGATCGTGGCCACCGTCTTCTTCTTTCCTTGAGGGCATATCATCAGGAAAACAATTTTCCCAGTTTTGGAAATGAGCTTACTGCATTATTTTGCAGTAACCAAAGAGATGGTGGTAAGCAGTGCTACCTCTGGTATCCTATACAACTTATTTCCCAAAGTAACAATAACAGCACAGGGCCTTGATTCATACACAGCTTATCGCCTCCACAAGTATGGTTGTCCTAATAATACATCACAAACTTCAAGGGGAGCAATGTCACACAATACCTCATCCGTGAAGGGTTTGATGTTGTATGGAAAGCGAAACTACCAGCTCATGCGAAGATCCCATCCTTGGTGAAGCCACTCGATGGCGTATGGTTGTGGATGTGTTGTGGTCGGTAAGCCCAACCGCTTCACGGCCTCTACCGGAATGAGGTTCTTTTGGCTCCCACTGTCGACAATGAATTGTAGTGGGGAGACCTTTACCCACATATGGGAGTGGAAGAGATGCTCCTCCTCCTCTAGATCTTCGGGTTCCTCCTTCTGGATCTTTGTGGTGGCGACAGTGGTGTTGGGCTTTGGATCAATAATCTGCTTCTCTTTGTCATTCCCCTTGTCAGGTTCTGACTCAGAGTTAGAACATGCATCTGATTCTGAAACCTTTAGCCCAGCCACCAGTGACTTCTTATCCCGACACTCACTTGTGTTGTGAGTGGAGCTCTTATGGGACTCACACCACTTTCCCATGTCCTTTTTCAGCTTCGCGGCGCTATTCTTTCCTTGCAGCTTTGGTGGGTTATCTTGGGCCACCCTGCCTTGGCTTTGTCCTTTGTTTTGCAGTTTGGGGGCACCTTTCCCTTGCTTCGAATTTACAGATCCAAAGTCTCACTTCTTGTATTTAATCTTTTGCTCGACCTTGACAGCATGTCGATATGTTGTGCTGAGTGAGGAGATGTTTATGAATTCTATTTCTTCCTGGATGTAGTTGTGCAGGTAGCCGCGATATTTGAGTACCAAATGCTGCTCTCAATCATTGATAACCAACTTTGTGCAAAGTGTATGGAAAATATTGGTAAACTCTGGCACGTCTTTGTCCTTTCCCTGTCGCAGCATGGTCCACTTTATGTATTGATCCTCATAGCTTTCGACAGGGTAGTAATGCTCCTTGATGGCATCTTGGAATGAATTCTAAGTGGGTGCGACTGAAAATAGTGAGCATGCACTTTCATCCTTCTGCTCGCAGTAGGTTTCCCACCAGTCCTTGACGTGGGGGGTTGCTTTGAGAAGAGCGAAAATAATCTTTTCCCAACTCAAAAAATCATGAACATAAAAATAACCCTCTAGCAGATTTAACCATTTATCAATGGCATCTGCGTCTATTTGACCCTCGAATATGGGAATTTAAAAATTAACTTCTACCTTAAATGGTGTGGCATTTCCAAAGTAGATATTGGAAGCCGATGTGTCGGCCCTAGGTAGCCACTGAAGGATCTGGGCAAAATTGTCCATCATTGCATTCCTTTGTCACTCGAGAGCTTCTTCGAGCAAGATTTTGATAGGATCTCCTACCCCCTCATCTTTATTTTCATCCTCCGTGGGAAGCCGTTGGGATTTGCGAGGCTGGCCTTGCAAAGGTTCGACCAGTTCAAGCCCTAACTCCTTATATCCTGACCTCGTTGGGGACATGCAAAGAAAAACAAAGAAAAAAAGCAAACCGCTCTGATACCACTGATCCAGATTTAAACAAGAACGCAACAAATTACAACCATAAACACAGATATGCAATGGAAATAATACTTCATTTCATTAGTAAAATACTGAAATATGCTTACAAACAGAATTGGAAATAAACCAACTAGGGCGATGGTAACTTATCTTTGAGAAGAGATTTGGCAGCTACATGCCTCTGAACTATGTTACAATGAGGCTCAAAGGCCTATTTATTGTTGAGAAACAATGGAAAACCCTAAACATCCAAAAACCTAACCCTAGAAGATGAAACGCCAAACTGTGGGCCTTGATTGGGTAAATTGGTACATCAACTTCCCGAGGTCGTAACTTTGGCATACGATCTCCATTTGACATGCACAATATCTCGTTAGAAATATCTATCTGAGAAGTACAACTTTGGGAAGAGAAACATCAGTCCATGGACCCATGTTACTCCCATTTTTCCCAAAAAAAACATTGTTTAGGGCCTCAAAACGGCTCCAGAAGTTTAGGACCCGAAAAATTGCTAAAAATAGTAAATTGTGCTACAATTAAGAAAACTGAAAAACTGAAAGAAACAATGGTGGGGGTCCAAGTGGACTTGGCTGGTGGCCACCAATCTCCACCTGGATCACTCTCCAACCCTGAAAACCTCCCACGATGGAAGAAAAGAAAGACAAGGGAGAAGGAGATCCTTGCAAAATGTTGCTCGAAGAGGCTCTAGAGCGACAAAGGAACAATATGGTGGATAAATTTTCCCAGATCCTTCGATAGGTATTAGTGGGCAAAGCATCTTCATTTGACAGTCACTTCAGAGGCACTGCCCCCTTTAAGGTGCAATTTAACTTTGAAATTCCTATATTTGAAGCCCAAATAGATGAAAATGTCTTAGATAAATGGTTAAATATGTTGGAAGGATATTTTTTAGTCCATAATTTTTCCAATAAGGAAAATGTTACTTTTATCCTCAAAGTTTTCCCCCATATCAAGGACTTGTGGGAAACCTACTATGAGCAAAGGGACAAGAAGGAACCCTCTCTATTTCCACCTACACCCATTTGGAATTCTTTCTGAGACACATTTAAGGAATAATATTAGATTTTCAAGAGCTATGAAGATAAGTGCATAAAATGGACCACATTGTCGCAAGAAAGGGACCAAGATGTGTCAGAGTTCACAAATATATTTCATACCCTTTGCATGAAGATGGATATCAAGGATTTTGAGTAACATTTGGTATTCAAGTACCGCGACTATCTGCACAAGTACATCTAGGTAGAGATGAAATTCATGGACACATCCTTGCTTAGTGTCACATATCGATATGTTGTCAGCGTTGAGCAAAAAAATAAATAAAATAAGGAAGACTTTGGATCTGCAAATCTGAAGCACGGAAAAGCCACCTCCAAACCATAGAATAAAGGACAAACATAAGGCGAGGTGACCTAGGAAAACCCATTGAAGCCACAAGAAAAGAATAACACCATGAAGGCAAAGGAGGGCATAGGAAAATGGTGTGAGTTCCACAAGAACCCCACTCACAACACAAATCAGTGTCATGCCAAGTAGTCACTGGTGGCCGACCTAAAAGCTTCATAGTCAGATGCATGTTCCAACTTTGAATTAGATTCCAACAAGGGGACTGACAAGGGGAAGAATATTATCGATGAAAATCCTTTTTCTATCATTTCCACCACCAAGGTCCATAATATTGAGCACGAAGATCTATAGGAGGGGGAGCACCTCTTCCACTCACAGATATGGGTGAAGGGTTCTTTGCTACAACTCATTATCGACAGCGGGAGCCAAAAGAATCTTATCTCAGTTGAGGTCATGAAGAGGTTGGACCTATCGAAGACACCACATCTACAACTATACACCATCATATGGCTCCACCAAGGGCAAGATCTTTTCATCAGCTACCAGTATTACCTACCCTACAACATCAAGCCCTTCACAAATAAGGTATTATGTGATGTTTCTCCCATTGAATTTTGTGATGTATTATTAGGCCAACCATACCTGTGGAAGCGTCAGGTTTTGTATGAGTCCAAGCCTCATAATGTTTTTATTAATTTGGGTAGTAAGCTATATAGGATACCAAAGGTAGCCCCACCTACGATTATTTCTTTAATCTTTGCTATGCAATGTAGTAATATCATCTCCCAGACCAGGAAATTTTTTTTCTTTCTGATTCACTCTCAAATTAAGGGGAAGATCATAGCCACATCCACGACCCCCGGGAACGATACCTCCATGCGCAGAAGTAGATGGATAAGATCATGGAAAAATATAGGTACATCTTCTCCTTACCCATAGGCATACCTTTTCACTATCAATTCAATCATTCGATTGATCTGACTCTTGGGGCACCTCTACCCAATGCTCTAATATACTATCTCTCTCTTCTGGAAAAAAAATAAATCAAGTGGCAGATCCAAGAGTTACTACAAAAAGGGCACATTTGGACAAGTTCCTCACCTCCTGGGAGCCCAATTTTACTCACATAGAATAAGGATGGGACTTGGAGACTTTGCATTGATTATCGAGCAATAAATAAAATCATTAACAGGAAAAAGTATCCAATACCAAGAATTGATGCCCTTCATGACTAACTCAAGGGGGACAACTACTTCATCAAGATTGATTTGAATTCTAACTATCACCAAGTTCTAATATAATCCACATATGTATGGAAGACCACCTTCAAATCAAAGGAGGGCATTTTTGAGTGATTGGTCATGCCTTTCGAGTTGACAAATTCCCTTACAACTTTTATGAGGCTGATGGATGACATCTTGGGACCCTTCACCAACTCATTTATGGTTGTATATCTAGATGACATCATTGTCTTTAGAAAGAGTTGGGAAGAGCACTTGCAACACATTATGTAGGTCCTTCAAACTCTACGACAACACAAAAAATGTGCCAACTTGGAGAAATGAACCTTTAGCATGTACCAAGTCCAATATATGGGTTACATTATTGATGAGCAAGGTGTGAATGTAGATCCAGCTAAGATACAAGTCATTCAGGATTGGCCAACCCTAACCACTCTAACAAAGCTCTGCAACTTTCTGTGCCTTGCTAATTTCTATCGAAGGTTCATGTTGGGATTCTCTCATATCACTTGGCCTTTGAGTCAAGTTACTAAGGGTAGATAAAAAGAAAAGTTTTTCTAGTCCAAGTCCCAACAAAAGGCATTTGTTGAGCTAAACCACCACCTTTTCTCTACACCAGTAGTCACATTACTAGACCTGTAACAACCATTTGAAGTTCAGACAATTACCTCTGACTATGATATTAGTGTAGTTCTCACCCAACAAGGGATTTTGGTGGCCTGTCACTATGAGACACTCTCAGATACAATTCAATAACCCACCAATGATAAAGAGATATTTTCCATCATGTAGGCTTGATGATAGTGGAAACATTACATTCTGGGGAAGGAGATGATCATCCACATAAATCACCGACCTCTTCAATTTATACAAACACAAGGGAATCTGCAGAATGATTGCCATTGGAAATGGTCCACATGTTTGCAACAAATTCATATAAAAACTCAGTACAAGAAGGGTAGCACCAATAATGTTGTATATTGCCTCAATCAACCACCGGTTGCGACACTGACTATTGTTCTCGACTCTTGTAGGAATGAGACTTCTGGTTGTTACAACTTTACAAAAATGATCTAGAATGTTCCACCACATACTGGATGCTGATGGATGGAAAGCCATTTCTAGACTTCCACCTCTAGGACGCACTTTTATGCCACCTGGAACAACTTTTTTTTCCTTCAAGCAAGTGTGCCAAGATGATTTGGGAGGCATGCTACAGTCGATTTGCAGGACACTTCTGTGTAGAGAAGACAATAGTAATACTACAAAAGTATTTTTATTGGCCAAATCTCCGACATGATGTTGGAAAAAATATCAAATGCTAGATTGTTTATGCCATCACCTTTCCAACCATTAAGAAACAAGACTTGTATACTCCTCTACCTACTCCTGACCGGCCATGGGAATCCATCACCGTGGACTATATGTCTATCCTTCCTTCTACCAAGCATGGCAATGAATGTGTATTTGTGGTTTTCGGTAGATTTGATAAGATGGCCATATTGGTTGCGTGCAAGAAGAGTATCATGGTAGAATCCATTGCCAAACTCTTCTTTGAACGAGTGTGGATGCATTTCAGGATCCCACAATCCATTATATTAAATCAATATAGTAGGTTCCTAAGTGCATTCCAGGGTAACGACTATTCTAGTTTGAAAATTCATATGTATAGAGTGTAGGCAAATATATAATAAAAAAAATTCTAATTTACTTATAAGATAGGAATTTTTTTGGCGAATATCATCCATTTAATCATATATATGTAAAAAAAGGAAAAAATTTAATGAAATTAGCGAATAGTTTTTTTAAATGTCCCAAAAATAGCCAATTTGTGAATTTTCACCCCTAAAACTTTCCCTAGTGAATTATGTTCAAGCCTTTGGTCATTTTTGGACACCAAGCTCACAAAGTCTAATAAATTCCACCCCTAGACTGATGGTGAGACAAATATCATCAACGGGATGATTATGCACATACTCTAGATGTTCAACTCTAAGCATCTGCGAACATGGGATGAGAGTCTTCCCTATGTGAAATACTATCATAATAGGGCTCTCCATAGCTGAATTGGCCACAAACCCTATAAAGTGGGCGTTAAGTTTCATCTGTTATGTCCCATTGATGTTGCATTTCCTTTTGCAACTGCATAGGAAGGATATGCCCATGTTCAACCAGAAGCTAATAAAGCCACCAGGTTTATTAGACACATTCATCACATCTTCCATTAGGTTCAAAACATCTTGGATAAAGCCAATGCCAAGTACAAACAATGAAATGATCAACATTGGGTACCATATAAGTTTCAATTGGGAAAAAAGTCTGGTTGCATTTGCACAAGGAACACCTTGTCAGAGCTTATTAGAAGATTTATTCACTTTGATATGGGCCTTACACCATCACCATGGTTGTGTGAGACCACACTTTCAAGCTCAGTATCAACCCATTCCTTGGTATGCACTCCATATTCAATGTGGACTGCCTTCATCCATACTTTCCACCATTTCTTGACACATCAAACATTACTTAGCAGCTAACACCAATAGAGCTCAACCTAGACTGCATTGAACATGTTGCAACTGATTGGATCATGAACACACAGATCAATAACACTCGCCAACAGAGGATCCAACTTTATCGAGTTGTTAAAGATGATCAACTCCTACACCAAGGCAAGTGGCTCATCAAGGACCAAGTTCAACATAAGTTTCCCCATCTCATGGAGGCTCTCAATGTAATCCTAAGGGGGCGAAATAATCCAAGTGGATATTGGTGGCCACCCACCTATTCTACTTCAACCCCCAGCACCGTTTCTTTTTTGTTTATTCTAGCACAACTTTATATTTTTGGTGGTTTTTCAAGTCCTGAAGGTGCAAGAGTCATTTTGAGGCCCTAAACAACATTTTTTGGAATACGCACAAAGCACGTAGCCCATAGGTGGGGGGCTTGCTCATAAAACTTGCTTTCCTTAGATAGATATTTCTAATGAGGTATCATGTGCACCAAACGAAGATCATATGCCTAAATTACCACCCTAGGAAGTTGGTGTTCCAACTAATCCAACCGAGGCCCACAAACTTTTGGTACTTCATCTCCTAAGGTTAGGTTTTTGGATGTTAAGGGTTTTCCTTTGTTTCTCAATAATAGAAATGCCTATAATACCCATTGTAACATAGTTCATAAGTCATGCAACCATCATATCTCTCCTTGGATTTAATATGCCATCGCCTGAGTTAGTTTATTTCCATTTTGCATGCAAACCATTTTCAAATTTTTGTTTTTAATGAATTGAAGTTCAATTTTATCTATAGCTTGTGTTTCTGTTTAAATTTGTATTTCATTTTGTTCCTACATAAATCCTAGGGATCATTACCCCATTAAGAGCATGGCTATGACTAGGTCCTTAATGTACATGAACAAGATAAAAAACAAGGAAGATAATAAGATTCCTAAGTTTGCCTCAAAATCCAATCAGTACTACTTGTGTGTCAAGTAAGAGTCAGATAAATATGAAAAGTCTTAAATAAATCATTGGCATATGAAGGAAGAGGTCTCTTGAAAAATAACAATAATATTAAAACTATTATTTTATCCAAATTCAAGGATACACTATGGCATGATGAAAAATAAAATGATTAGAGAAAAATAAGACATTACAATGAGGTGATCAACCCTAATATAGAAAATCAAAAGTATATCTCTGTTATAGTTATTGTAAAAAAGAAAATCAACATTACTATTAAAATAAAAACAAACTCATTATTTCCAAAGTGAAACAGTGAAACAAGGCATTGAACAATTTCTAAAATGTTGTGGGTAGAAAGAATTTGTCATATTTATTACATTAAAAAGGTTGAAGAAAAAAAAACTATTTTCTCTTAAAAATTCTCACTTCTACTTATATTAGATGTCAATTTCAAAATATTTATTATAATACTAGCTTTCTTAACCACTTAACTCATCAAAATTAGCTTATTTTAGAAATGTCTCTCTTAAAAATTTTCCAACAAATAAAATAAAAATTTGTGTTTGTATTTATTTTCTTTTTTAAAAATAATAAATTTATATTAAGCTCAATGCATTGAATAGTGATAACTACCACCATCACTATCATCATTTTTATCTTTAAAAAAACTATTATTTCTTTTTATTTAGTTTTTCTCTCTCTTCAATATATATAATATATAATTATATAATATTAATATAATTTTAAACACAAAGTAAAAATATATACATTTAATTTTTAATTTTCAAATTAAAATGTGGTATTTTATGAACTCTTCCTTTTTTTCAATTTCTATAAAATACTTCGAATTTTGTTTCTTATTCTTTTGTACACAAAGTTTAATTTTATTATTTATTTTTTCGCATAAGCAATAAGTTTCCTTCTCTTTTATTAGTTTTAATTTTAGTTTACTTTATTAAAAAACAAGGGAGCAATTGTCCTAGCGGTAGTCCCTGCCGAGGCTAGCTGTATGCATGACATGAACATCAATCATCTCCGAACCTTATCTCCCAACTTTTAGTATGTTAATAATAAGTGTTTTTATTTATTTTTATATAATATTAAAAAACAAAAAATAAGTGTCGTTTGTAATATTAAGTTAATAAATGTAAGTTTCATAGTTTCGTTGAAAGAATAAGGACTATATTCCAACCAAAAGCCTTGAATCGGCCATAAATGTCCTTAGATATTCCAACCAAGAGCCTTGAAGCGGCCATAAATGTCTTTAGAAAATGCAACCTGTTAGGAAAAAATTAGTCTGGAAAAGTACCTCGTAAGGAGAAAATATCAAGAGCTTGTCAAGCACGAGCAACTACTAATGCGTTTGTCATTAGGTTTTGAATGAATAATGGAATTATTGGCAAAAGATCATGTCATTATTCCCAATCAGTGTGCATGGTAAATCATTCACTAATTTTCAAGATTTGCAACTCTCACTTTAATCAATAATTAGTCAAAGTGGAATTATTGGCAAAAGATCATGTCAGTATTCCCAATCAGTGTGCATGGTAAAGCACTCACTAATTTTCAAGACTTGCAACTCTCGCCTTAACTGATAATTAGTCAAAGTTTATTTGCAGATCAAGATTAAAAGGCATATGCACATTTGGAAAGTAGACATCACAAAAAACCATAATATGGATTGGTCAAGTAAAAAGTAGCCACTGAACAAATTTTAAATCAGGTTTGAAATGAATGTTCATGTTTGAAACGAATGTTGTGTATGACTAGCACCATGCAATATGTTCAAGAATCTATCTTGGAAACCTTAAACAACAAAATATTTAATGTTACATATAATGATTCCAAAAATATCTCTATAAAAGATATTTACCTTTGCTATCAACACAGATTTGACCTTCTTGAAACTTGCTCTGAGTTTCTCATATTCAGGTGCAAGTTTTTTACAATGCCCTAGAAGCAAAAGTAAAAATGGAAGTTGGCCATAGCTGAAACCATAAAAAATGACCTTCTTGAAACTTTCCCCGAGTTTCTCATATTCAGGTGAAATTTTTTTGCAATGCCCTAGAAGCAAAAGTAAGAAAGTTTTTTACAATGCCCTAGAAGAAAAAGTAAGAATGGAAGTCAGTTTGGCCATATAGCTTAAACCATCAAAACCTACTTAACATTGAAGATGCCTCAAGGAGTAACATATGTTGGCACCAACTCGCATCTGAGCATAAGATAAGATTATTTCACGAAGTGTTGAGATCCAACAAAAGCATTATGGATACAAATAAACAATGAAGATGCCTCAAGGAGTAAAATATGTTGGCACCAACTTGCATCTGAACATAAGATAAGATTCTTTCGTGAAGGGATGAGATCCAACAAAGGCATTATGGTTACAAACAAAAAAGGTTGTAATGGTAAACACAAAATTATAAGATGATCAACTATCAATTTAGAATAGCCGGATGGTATAGTCAATTTAAAAGGAACACTAGATATTATACATTTTCAACATTTCTAGTTTGCCTCATCACCGGAATCCAGCAAGGAAATTTTTGCAAGAATTACAATTTTGGATTTAATGAAATTGTTGGTTTTGTAAACTTGAAATTAAGAAGAAATAATGGAAACAACAACCATGAGGAAGTAATTCTAGATTTGATGAAATTGTTGATTTGGTAAACTTGAAATTAAGAAGAAATAACAAAGACAACAACCATGAGGAAGCATAAAGCACACAAGTACCTCTGAACTAGAATACACATACATGGTTTCTCCAACTGGTATATTAATATAAGCCACCACTCCTCATATCCATCCTTGTGAGTTAAGAGAAATACTCGATAAAAGATACTCTGCTAGCTCAACCCTTAACTCTTCAACTTGATCAACGCTCTTGCTTTATCTTCAACCCTTAACTCTTCAACTTGATCAATGCTCTTGGTTTATCTGATTGACTTAAATTATATCAATGGACTACCTGGTTGGGCACGGGTACTAAGTTTTGTTGGAAAGAAGATATTGAACACCTCCTCAATTACAGTTTTAAATCTTGCCAAAACTTAGGTTAAGGGAGGGCAAGGCTAATCCTCTCAATTCGAATCCACAAAGGTAATCGAGAATCCATTTACTTTTTTTTTTCTTTTTCTTTTTCTTTTCCAGTTCTCAACTCAAAACTAAAGAAACATCGTCTTAAGTGGGCTTCACATATACATGAATACATGAATTCCATTCGGTTATAGTTTTATTTGGCTATAAATAAATAGAAAAAGAGAAGTTCTATTAAGAATATCTGTTGAATCGTTGGCCTACCAGAATGGTCATCTAGCCTTTCAACCAACAATCAGGTGACTGGTTACCATTTGTGGGATCTCAAGTGTACGCTACACAATTGCACCCGCCTTGAAGGGAAGAAATAGACTAGTTTGTTACAAGTAGGTGTTCAAACCCCTCCCATTAAATTAGCTCAATGCTTACATCCAACTACCTTTCTAGTTTTTTTTTGTTTGTAAGGAAAGTTAGATTTGTAAATTTGCAAGCTTTCAATTCATTCTTTTTGTTTGTCTTTTCTATGCTAAGTCTAGGTTGTTTGGCTTCTACAAAATTCCCCCAAGGTGCAGTCATAGAAATTAAGATACCCATCCACTAATTTAATTAAGTAAAGATCCATTCACATGCTAATGACGAGGTTAAAGTAAAATTTAATTTATCATTTAAAAAACATAATTCTTAAAAACAGTGTAACTTCTGCTTACAAACGTTTTTCAATGCAATGGCATGTAATCAACTCACTGACATTAATGCAATCCATCTATCTTGAAGAGGAGTACAAAATCATGAATTTTTTCACTACCACCTTATTTTTTTCTCTTGCTTATGCTATTTTTCCTTTGGTTTTGAGTCCTTTGAAACCAAATTTCCATTATCTAGTCACAAAATGATTTGAAAGTAATTTTTTCATGTCAAACATGTAAGCTGAATATTTCATGAACACCAAGCCTAACAATTTACAGTTTCTTGTTGTTTTCTTGTTATCGACATCGATTCCCAAACACCTCTTTTTTTCTTATTCTCGATATCTCCAACTATGGTTTGCTGCAAAGAGTCTCTAATTCACAAGCACCTCTCCTTCCTCGTAATTTGTATCTCACTAGTCCTTTTTCTCCTTTCCCTTCAAGCTTTTCATTACATATTGAGATTCAGCTTCTCAATTGCCAACCACAAGTTTGCGGTTGTTTGCATCGATGCATTCTTGACCCAAGTTTCTAGTGATCAAACACTAGCACCTACATGCTACCATGAATTATTTCCACAACCTGGAACACTCTACTTGCATGCTTGAGCTCCATGAGATCTAATCCTACTCACACCAGCCATCTATCTTGTCCAGTTGTGTCATTCTTTACCATCTACCTAGATTTCTCCGGATGTGTATATCTTTTCCATCATTAATAGAAACTTGTCACTTTGAGGTCCACATCTATGATTTTAGTCATTGGTAATTATGAGTAGCAGGCTCACCATTTCTTTGGCTTTTCAAGCCTCCTCTTCAACCATTATGTCTTTCACATGTTGATATTTTCCAACAACTTTTGTTGCATGCTTTCCTACCACTCCATAAATTGCACCATCAATTGCTCAAAAAACAATATCATTTTCTTTGTGGTGTTGGAGCCCTTCTTTCTTTTCTTACCATTCATATTTTCATCAACGATTCGAATCAGATACTCAAATTACCATGTGGTTTTTTACAACATTAGTAGTAGCACCATTATTTATATTTGGGCAGTTTCAGATGGTGAGAAACTTTGTGAAAACGATGGCGTCCAATGGTGGAGGCCCCTTCGACGTTAACGTGACCGCATTCAGGAACAATGTTAATGTATCTACAAGCATCACTGAGGTTCGAAACTATTATTATTAACCCCCCTTGATCGACCATTTGAATTCATGACATCGCTTATGGTAGCACCACAACCATCTCCCATACTAGCGAGGATGCAATCCATCTGTCTTGACACTGCAATCATTTCCATGCATCTTCTACCCATATATCCATGGATCTACAAGGAAGACAAGTGAAAACTATTAAGGGCATCTAAGGTCGCCCTGCTGTGTGCCTATAAATCTAAAACATCTCATAGGTTGATTTTGTGTGGATTGAGTTTGTGTTGATTGTAGATTGAGTGTTTAAAGCAACTAGCTTCCTAACATATAAAAGTTCAAAATCACTAATCGAAATAAAAATACCAAAAAAAACTGAAACTAGATAGATATAACTGATGAGTGATTCGATGTGAATTAGATGCATATGATCACCTAAATTGACAACAAATGCTCCTTGAATGGGCCCAACTATCATCCGTTTTGGCCATCATCCTTGGTAGCCTGGAGGCCTCCAACTTGGTCTTGAAGGAGAAGAGTGATGGTGCCTGGATTAGTATGCCTCTTCAATCCCAATGTCATGTCTGGTTATGGGCATTTGGGATCGAAGTTTATCACCACTTTCTGGTCCATCTCCACACAAGCATTCATCACTGCTTCAGATTCCAATTCCAATGCCTCTAATATTATCCTCAACAGTTTGCATGCCAAACCCATCATGGATTCATTGTATTTCTCCACAACCTCCCTGTAAATACACAAAGTGTTAAATTCATATGAAAAAAGGTTGAAATCAATATATATGGGGGATGCATGGGATGGAAGGGGGTACCTCCAGCCATCAGGCTTGACAGGGCACCTGGTGTAGTCACGCTGGTGAAGGGGATAAGAGAAGTAAGTGCAAATTCTAAGTGTAGTGTAGCCAGATATGATTCTGATGAAGATGAAGATGAGGAAAACACACACTAACCAGTGTTGTGTTGCTCGCATACTGAAACGCCAGAAGGTCGTTGTGCATGTGCCTTCTGAAATTTGTGCTCATGAAGTTGAGGAAATAGGCGTGGCGGTTTTGGCAGAAAACCCCGGTTGTGCTGCCTGGCGAGAGATGATCGTGGTTGGACCAATGGAAAGTGTTGCACAATCATGTTAAAGAGACCGTGAGAAGTCTCAGATGGGTTTCGTGGACCCATAACCCACAGGTCCCAAGACGGGGCTTGTAAAAATTTTGGAAACGAAGAGACCCCAGAATTCATTTTCATCAAAGTGGTATCAGAGCAGGAAATATTTCCTGTGGAGAGGAGTTTTTTTTTTGAGTGAGAAGAAAGAAGAGGTACTAAGAAAGAAGAGGTACAGTTTGTTGAAGATTTGTAAGCTTGTAGTTCCTTTTATTTTCTTGTGAAGGTGAGAAGATAGCAGCAAACCTGGAGCAGAAGTGCTCAATTGGTTCGAGAGGAGAGAACCGCGGAGATGCCGAGAGGACTAAGCTCAGTAGAGAAGCTTGGTAGGGCATCTGGTAGCAGGGGGGACTTGCTATGGTAGAGGTTTGGTTGCAGCTTATAGAAGGCAGTTCTACTGAAGAAGTGAAACAGTGGGTAGAATTGCTAATGACAAGAAAACGCATATGACCAGGAGATCATAATTTTTGTACCTCGGGAGCATATGACCAGGAGGTCATAATTTTTGTACCTTGGGAGTCTGATGCAGGAGCATCCGGACACCTCAATGAAAAAAAAAGGAAGAAGACATGTGGATGACCACATGGACAGCCAGGCCAACCTTGAACAAGATTCGGTTAATAAACTAATTTTAGTTAAAAATCAGTTAAAACTGAATGTATCTGAATGTCTCTCAATGTATGTGTAATAAGAACTGAAGGATTCATGAGAGAATCAAGAAGAATGGGAGGAAAAAGAAAAATTTTGCGTGTGAGAGAGTGCAAAATGTAATTGTTGGGGAAATCTTGGTTAAGGCTGAAATGCCATAAAGTTGTATTCTGAGTTGTAAATAATGAAAATGCTTTTTGTGAATTTATGTCTTTGTTTTTCTTTGAATTGTTAGCCATCAAGTTTTTTGTCAATCGCGCACGTCCAGGGCCCTGGTTTGAGTAAGGGCGCTGAGGTTTGGTGGTTTTATGGTTTGCGGCCAACGTTATTGTTCTCTTTCGTGGAGCGTAATCGATCTGCAATCTTCGGGCATCGTTCGTGCTCTCTAAGGGAGGAAGAAGATATTTCATTCATCGTCATGGAGTTTTGGGGCGTTGAAGTGAAGCCTAGAGAGGCTTTGGCATGTGATCCTGGGGATGAAAGATACCTTCATATGTCCCAGGCTGCCCTTGGGGACAAAGAAGGTGCTAAGGAAAATGAAAGGGTTTCTTTGTATGTCCACATGGATGGTAAAAAGTTTGTGCTTGGGACCCTGTCCTGTGGAAAATGTGACCAGATTGGACTGGATTTAGTGTTTGAGAAAGAGTTCAAGCTCTCTCATACATCTCAAACTGGGAGCATATTCGTATCTGGCTACACTACAGTAGATCATGAAGCCCTGGATGGATTTCCGGATGATGAAGACCTAGAGTCATCGGAAGATGAGGAAGAAGAATTAGCTCAGACAATGACTTTAACTACAAAGGAGAATGGTGGCAAAACCGGAGCCAAGCATGTGAAGCCTGAATCTAAGTCATCTGCAACTGATAAAGCAGCAGCTAAAGGGAAGTCAGAGGTGAAGCCACCAGTCAAAAGCAATAAGATGATTCTGATTCTGATTCTGATGAAGATGAGGAACACACACACTAACCAGCGTTGTGCTGCTCACGTACTGAAACGCCAGAAGGCCGCTGTGCATGTACCTTCTGAAATTTGTGCTCATGAAGTTGAGGAAATAGGCGTGGCGGTTTTGGATGAAAACCCCGGTTGTGCTGCCTGGCGAGAGATGATCATGGTTGGACCAATGGAAATTGTTGCGCAATCATGTTAAAGAGACCGTGAGAAGTCCCAGATGGGTTTCATGCACCCATAACCCACAGGTCCCAAGACGGGGCTTGTAAAAATTTTGGAAACGAAGAGACCCTAGAATTCGTTTTCATCAAAGTGGTATCAGAGCAGGAAAGATTTCCTGTGGAGAGGAGTTTTTTTTTTGCGTGAGAAGAAAGAATAGGTACTAAGAAAGAAGAGGTACAGTTTGTTGAAGATTTGTAAGCTTGTAGTTTTTTTTTATTTTCTTGTGAAGGTGAGAAGATAGCAGCAAACCTGGAGCAGGAGTGCTCAATTGGTTCGAGAGGAGAGAACCGCGGAGATGCCGAGAGGACTAAGCTCAGTAGAGAAGCTTGGTAGGGCATCTGGTAGCAGGGGGGACTTGCTATGGCAGAGGTTTGGTTGCAGCTTACAGAAGGAAGTTCCACTGAAGAAGTGAAACAGTGGGTAGAATTGCTAATGACAAGAAAACGCATATGACCAGGAGGTCATAATTTTTGTACCTCGGGAGCATATGACCAGGAGGTCATAATTTTTGTACCTTGGGAGTCTGATGTAGGAGCATCCAGACACCTCAATGAAAAAAAAATTAAAGGAAGAAGACATGTGGATGACCACATGGACAGCCAGGCCAACCTTGAACAAGATTCGGTTAATAAACTAATTTTAGTTAAAAATCAGTTAAAACTGAATGTATCTGAATGTCTCTCAATGTATGTGTAATAAGAACTGAAGGATTCATGAGAGAATCGGGAAGAATGGGAGGAAAAAGAAAAATTGTGCGTGTGAGGGAGTGCAAAATGTAATTGTTGGGGAAATCTTGGTTAAGGCTGAAATGCCTTAAAGTTGTATTCTGAGCTGTAAATAATGAAAATGCTTTTTGTGAATTTATGTCTTTGTTTTTCTTTGAATTGTTAGCCATCAAGTTTGTTGTCAATCTCGCACGTCCAGGGCCCTGGTTTGAGTAAGGGCGCTGAGGTTTGGTGGTTTTATGGTTTGCGGCCAACGTTATTGTTCTCTTTCGTGGAGCGTAATCGATCTGCAATCTTCGGGCGTCGTTCGTGCTCTCTAAGGGAGGAAGAAGATATTTCATGCATCGTCATGGAGTTTTGTGTTGGCATTATGGTTCTGGTATGATTATATGTTTCAGATGTTGTACTTGATGGCAGCACCCATTCATTTTGATAAAACTAAAGAAGTACGCAGGAGAACAGTTCAGGAGGTGCGTACCCGCAGGCATGCCATGCAGGGACCGCGTCCAAATACGCGGATTACCCATCCATGAGGTGCGTAC
>APFE030699071.1:0-14543 GCA_000404065.3 Pinus taeda | reverse complement strand
CCACCCCAATCCCCGAAGGATGACTCACTCACTCATATGGGTGAGGAAGGGCAATAGAAAGTAGCAAGAAGAAAGAAGGAAAGGGAAAGGAAGGAATTGGAATGAATTGCAATTTTGAACCAACTCTTGAACCTAAAACACTCTATTCTCTTTATACTACCATGTCATGGTAGGTATTGAAGGGCCCTAGTAGCCATAGGTTGGATAGATTACCTACTAATAATCTCTTGATTAACTTTCCCCTAAAATAAGACAATAAATAAGTCTAAGAAACTAATCAAGAAATTACTGCTAATAAACTAAGAAACTAATAGGTATGTTTAGTCACTTTCGTAGCTATATCCAACATACCAATTACGTATTTTCTATTCCCTCACCTATTCCCTCATATGGGTGGATTTTCCAGCTATATGAACCAATGCTTTCCTTGTTTGAATGCAACAACTCCACTCTTCATACAACTTGCAATTAGGCTTTCACTTACCTTCCCATATTTTCTAATGTCTAAACACAATTCTTCTATTTGATATATATGGAAAAATGACTAATAAGATTTGCGCTAGGTCAAATGAAATTTTGAATGTATCTGGTTTATATAGCAACCAAAATGACATATCCTTCCATGTGAGGAGAAAAGCTGCCCCACCTCCTTGAAATTACTACACCCACCTACTTAATGCTTTTAGGGTTCCCTCCTTCATAATGCATACTAAGGTTAGTGCATTGCAGAAGAAAGAGTCAATGCCGAAGCCCTGAGCGATATATTAGTTTCGATCTAGAAGAGATCAAACGGATTTCAAACTTCTTAAACATGCTTGAACGATTATGAATTGGTAGAAATCCTTTCGTCTTCTAAAGAGATTATTGCACCCTGGATTTCATAAAAGGTGTAGTAAACATTATGTTGTAATTATCATCTTCTTCCTGACCAGATAAAAAAGACCTTAAAATACAGGTAGGCATTGTTTAGGTTTCCTCCATTGTTTAGGTTTAGTCGCTTTTGCATATATATGAACTAGAAAGATGTCGTATTTGGCTTGGCCTCTCAAAAATATGTTTAGTCGCCTTTGCATATATATCCAACAAAAACCTCATCAAGGGCTCTTGAAAGGAGGGAAGGAAGGAGGGAAAATAAAAAAAGGACGTTAGTGAAAGATTGAAACAAAAAGTTTGAACTTCTAGTAATGAACGACTATTTTCTTTTCTTTCTTGCAAGTGCTCTATTCTCTAAAGTAGGTAAAAAAGGGTGTAGTGGGTGTAGCCGGAATGGTTGAGTAAGAAAGAGAAGGGATTGATGAGGTAGAAGGAAGAAAGTCATAGGTATAAGGTCTAATGTATCTATATGAGGCGGGAATGTAAAAGGTAAGAAGGTGGAATATAGAAGGAAGAAATCAAAAGTGATAAAAGTGTCGAAGCGGATGAGGAAGAAGGTCTAAAGTCCTAGTAAGAAGCCAAAATGGGAGCGTTAATGAGTATGAAGTAAGAATGGAATAGGATGAAGCTTAATCAGTAAGTTTTCAATTTCATATAAAATCATTCTTTGTTGTCGATTTGAAACTTCTGAAATCTTAATTAACTTATGCTTAAAAAATTCAACAGTTATTGTGGGAGGATAAGTGATCCAAATTGGATCACTATATTGTTTTTCTTCCATCTCAATGCATTTGGAGTGGAAAAAGTGGAGGAATCAACTCACGTGACCATTTTTACCGGCGAGACCCAGTTTGACAAAACATAGTGTGCAACCTTTCGGGAGAGTTTTGAGGCATCCATTTTTTGGGGGTTAAACTTTGCCTCTTGATCCCAACACCTTTCATTCTATTCTACACACAAAATTCTTTCCAACTACGCAAGAATCGCGTCAATAGGAGTTCATATGCAAAAGTTGTGCCACTCAAAAGTTGATCTTCTTGTTTTCACACCTATAGTTCGGGAGGATGCCTTGTCAGCCCCCATTATTCATGAAAAAGGGGCTAGCCACATGTTTGTGATGTAAAAGACTCCAGAAGAGTCTATTTTTCAACTCTACATAAGAGTTTATGTAGTCAAACTTAACCAATAGTAGTCTATCGGGATGTGTTATAATCGGGCCACTAGAGGGAAGAGGTATTCCATTCTTTCGAGAACATTTTGTTCCATAGTTGAACAAAGATAGCTAGGAGAGACAAGAGGTAGAGCACACAGAGAGGATATGTGCACTGTAGCAGCCCATGGGCCACAAACATTACTTCTTTGTATCTGTAGCCATATTTCCAAATAAATAACGAGAGTGAAGCGACCTCACCTTCCAGTTGGGTTTTCTTCCGAAAGGGTTTCCCAGAGAGCATATCTTGTGTATTATGTGTGTGTGAGCTTACTTTGTCATTCTCTACTTTTCTGCTTGATTTAATTTTACATGCATGCACTAATTACAATTATTTTTACAAATCTAGAAATTAAATAAAAATGTAATAGCGTAGAATCTCATATTTTTAATATAATATTATCAGATACGTTGTGACGAACTGTCTAGTGGAATATTCATGTCAATTTATGGATAAATAAGACTAGAAAAGAGTTTACCTTAAAAGACCAAACCAAATAGTTTCAAAACCATGATATGAGGCCCACTCAGATCGATCAACTTGGTTGGCCATAATAACTAGTTTCCAACATGCACTGCGCTCAATCGATTCATTACCTGAGTTAGAGACAAGGGAGAATCAATGAACTAATTCATTACCCGAGAATACGAGATTCTCTTATAATAATATATATATATATATATATATATTATATAGTATATATATATATATAATATATTAATATATATTATATAGATATAAGATATATATATATATTATATAATATATATATTATATATAATATAATTATATATTATTATATATATATATATTATATATATATTATATATATATATATATATATATATTATATTATATGAGATTTCTATTTTTATTCATGGTTAATTGGTGAATTTAAATTCTTTATGTTTTACATTTAATTCTATTTTTTTTTGAAGTATTTTTTTTAAAGATGATTATCCAATATTATAAATTTTCTCTTATATTTAAATATAAATTAGTTTTCATTAAAAAATATTTTAATTAAAAGTTGTAATAAAAAATAGTATAGATAGATTAACAAGAACCACGTGGCATGCTGCTTGTTTGCATACATGAATTGTGTGCATCTAGTTTATTTGGTTGAAATGGTATGTGTGAACATATCATTATTTGAAATAAAAAGACTTCATTGAAAATTTATATACTCAAAATTTTGATTATATATTTTTTATTTTGAAAGCGTCCATAGCTTTAAAATAATTGATTTTAGATAACGACAAAAGTGTATCTAAGCTTATGCAAAAAATACATTGAAATGTGTACAAGGAAAAATACTTCTAGAAAGTTTTTTTTAATATTTATTTGAGTAATATTACAAATAATTTGAGGGTAGACCACCAACTACCAATGCCATTACTCATGAAATGAAAAAAAATAATAATATGCAATAATAATATAATGTCCATAAATTTTATAAGAATTTTAGAGAATTATAATATTTTTATAACCTTTAAATATTTTTTTCTATAAATATATTAAATCTATTATAAAAAATTTTCCAAAACTAATTAAAGTAATTTTTACTAAAAACAAAAAACAATATAACCTGCCTTCCATAGGTATAAATATTGACAACATATATTTAAATAAAAGTTGGGGTCTTATTGTGATTAAATTCATTTTGTGAATCCTCATTGCATGCAAAATGTACTTTCTCATTTAAAATTGGCACCAGAAAAAATAAATATAATTATGGCTTAACAAATATAGTTTCAATTCATGGACCGAGAATCAAGGAGATGGGCCACTAGTCTGTGGTCTGTCCCTCTGAAACTTCTACAAGTGTAAAGTTATTTCAGTTCTGACCCTGACCTACAGGAATACTAGTAGTGTAGTCGGACTTGACCAGTCCACAAACAGTGTAAGGTCTCAAAACCCTGACCTAGACCCGATTCTGACCTCGATCTATTGTGATATGCCACCAACTATATGGAGGAGAGGGGATGGATGCTCCCATATTAACTAAATAAGGTCTTGTGTAAGCGACTTGTGTAGAAATTCTTATAATTGTTAAGTTTGGAGCTATTTGCAGCATGCGATCTATGCATGCAAATTATTATGTAGACATTGAAACATCACTGTGTGGCTTGGAGCCTTGTACTGTCAGGCAGTCTGAGACCAAATGTAATGTCACTCCACTTCTTGTTTCGACAATAAACCTCTGTAAATATCTTGTAGTCCATTTTCGGTTAACATATTATTTCTTTTAACATTGTATGTATATATATATATATCTATATATATATATATATATATATATATATATATATAAATAAGCATGTTTGGAGATCTAGCGGGTGTGAGAGGAGACAAAGGAAAGTAACAAATCATTTCATGTTATGCCCTGAGAGCTTTGTTGTGAGTTTCATTACTGTTGAATTTTCATTTAAGCTGTTTGTAGTTCTTATTCTTTTAGTATAGGAATCCTGTGCAAAGATAATTGTTGTAGGTGAACCTATAAGACGAAGGTCGAAATGAAGGAATGAATTGCTTTCTATTTGTGCCTTTGGTAATTTTACTTTGGGCCAATTTGTTGTAGGAGCTATATTAAATCCATATACTAAAAGTTCGTGTAGGGTCCACCGGTGATTGGGAGTCAGTTTTGTTACCCACTCCTAATGTTGTCAATGAGCCCAAGGTCCGACCTCCGACTAGTCGGGGTGAGCCAGTTTGCTCAATTTTTTTTCTTTATTAGGTTGTTGATCGTTCGAGTACTATAAGTCAACAGTAGATGAGGTCAGTCATACCTCCTATTAGGCTCATGTCCCAATCTTTTATGCGTGGCCCGATTTCCTCAATTATTCAATAAACTGCACATAGATGTAGACTACTCATTGGCATGTGCATTTACAAGTTTTTTTTTGTTGAAATGGGTGTTCATGTGACTCACAAGCTCACTCGTAACATTCAAATATTGGAGAAAGTTGTTTAACAATAACCAGTCTACAAAGCTTTAAATCTTTTGCATCATCATAATATTTATTATAAGATTGAAATGATTGACAAAAATATACATTTTCAAGTTTCAGCTACTTAAATAAATTATGATTAAATATTTTAATAATATATTATAAAAACATGTATAATTTTTTTATTTAATACAAAGTAAGAAACAAAAAAACTAAATTATTTTTGGAAAATTTGATCTTTATCAAACACAACAAATCTGAAATCAAAATGAGAAATTTGATATAAACATATCATAAATCCAAAATACAATAAATTTGCATTCAATATCTACATATTTTTTGGTCTAAATATAGCCAGATTCGATTGGATTGATGCTCTCTGAAGTTGCAACTGATTATAAGAAAAAAAAGCATGTCACCATCTTGTCCGACAAAGTAATTTAAACATACAGGTGAAGTAAAAACACAACTCATAATATATTTTAACAACTCCCATGCCCTAAGAGTGTATCTTAGTGATGCGGCCAAATGCGCCACACTATTATTTCGTGCGTCAACCAAACAACCCAGGTTGGGTGTTCAGTTAATTCAACAAACCCTTTGTCTTGAAGTATTCCACAACATCATCGTAAATTTCATCAATGCCAAACTTGAAGGAGAAACCGCTTTCCACCAATTTCTTCGATGAAGTGTTCACTTTTAGGGTTTCTGGCACATCCTCCAACCTGGACGTATATAGACAAAAATGTTTTATCAATTGATGTATATACATATATACAAGCACAAAAATACATAAGAATATATTAATACTCACTAGGTGGGGACATTGTACTGCAGATATCGTTTGGACAAATTTTGTGTGAGTTGTGGGATGAAGGTGTTGATCGACGAGTAGATGTAATGACCATGTGCAATAGGGTTTTCCATTAAGAAAATTTGGGCACTACAGATGTCGTCCATGTGTACCAACGATATGGAGCCTGATATTAATTGCATCCCTTTCAAACCTGACAACATGTGTGGGTTCCCCATGAGGAGGCAAAGTGCCAACTCTATGCTGGAGGGCACACTTGGGGTAATGGAAGGCCCAACATTCAGCACGAGGATGATGGTAACCACATCCAGTACGTACACTTTAGCGTATTGCATCATTGCTTGCTCCGTTAGCATCTTGGAAACCAGGTATGACCGCAGTAAAGAAAATTGAGGATTTCGATTAGAAACAATTATGTTTGTTATTATTCTCTCAAAATTTATGGAAATAGAGTTATATATTAATCCCACTCTAACTAAGAGATGAAATGCTTTTTTTGACATTATAATTTGGAGCAAGATTGCGATTTCTTATTATTCAAAATGTATTTGATAGTTTGTTTGTGTTCACCAGGTAAGGGGAGCCAGTTGTATTGCAAATATCGGGCGGACCATCACATTTCGTCTAAAGGAAATGCCTCCCTGTGAACACCAATTGGACCTCCTGCTGCTACATGATATGTGTTCTCTATGCTTCTTGCAACATATCACAGTTCGTCAAATATGGCCATTTCCTCTACAAGTGGGGATTCAACTACATTTACAGGCTCCCAAACATGAACACCAAGTTGTAATATGAAAAGATTTTGTAATCCAAATACCAAGTTGTAATCTGAAAAAACTTCTATGGAGCAACTGTTGATATTCGACAGCGCTATAGAGCCGAGAAACTTTTACTGGGGATCTAAATAGGGAATTGGAAATCATAACCCCATGATTTGGGTTGTAACCAAAATGAAAACACAGTTATTCGATTGACTGTAGAGATGAAATTTCACAGAACAAGAAAAATTTTAAGGAATATATATAATTTGTGTATTGTGTTTCTTTGCATTGTTTTTTATTATAAAAGAAACACTATCCACTAAGACTATTATGATGAAGAGAACGCTCAACCGACTAGTTTCTTATTGAAGGGGGATAATATGAAGATTGAATGAGAATGTTTCAACGCAAAATCGACTTGTTGAGTTGAACTTTCATTTAAAAAAAACAAAGTTGGCTTCTCTTTCAGAAGGAAAAAATCACGGAGAGCGTAGTTGTAACTAAGTAGATCTCCTTTGCATTTTCGTGCATCACTAGGGTGAATAGGGGTCAAAGCTGACTCTCATCTTTCTATGGGGTCCAGTTCGATAGTCAACTGCTAGATTAGCTAGACTGGTGTGAGAGGAAGTGATTCAGATTTAAATAGGAACACAACAAATTACAAAGATAACCATAAAAACAGAGATGCAGTGGAAATAATACTTCATTTCATTAATGTAAAATACTGAAATATGCTTACAAACAAGAATGGAAATAAACCAACTAGGGTGATGGTAGCTTATCTTTGAGAAGAGATGTGTCGCTACATGCCTTTGAACTGCCTTACAATGAGGCTCAAGGGCCTTTTTATTATTGAACAATAAGAGAAAACCCTAAACAACCAAAACCCTAACCCGAGGAGATGTAACACCAAGAGTTTATGGGTCCCGTTGGGGTGAGTTGGACAACCAACTTCCCGGGGTCGTGACTTAGTCATATTATCTCCATTTGACGTGCATGATAGCCCGTTGGAAAGATCTCTCTGGAAGTTTAGGACTTGAAAAACTACGAAAAATAGCAAACTGTGCTACAATTAAGGAAACTGAAAAACTGAAAGAAGCAATGGTGGAGATCCAAGTGGAATTGGTGGGTGGCCACCAATATCCACCTAGATCATTCCTCCCCCCTTAGGAAGCAATGGTCCCCATTGCCTTGAGTTCATCCATGAGATGAGGGAACTTCTACTAAACTTGGTCCTTGGTGAGCCACTTTCCCTGGTGAAGGAGTTGGCCTGCTTTGACAACTTGATACAGTTGGATATTCTGTTGGCGAGTGTACTTAATCTATGTGTCCATGATTCTATCAGTTGCAACTTGTTCCATGAAATTTGGATTTAAATCTGTGGGTGTGAACTATTTTGCAATGTCGGATGTGTCTAGTAATGGTGGAAAGTATGGTCGGAGGTGGTCCACATTGAACACTGGGTGCAAGCCAAGGGATGGAGGAATGCTGAGCTCAAATGCATTGTCTCCCACAACTTTGGTAATGGTTTAAGGATTGTATCGGAGTGGTTTGAGTTTTTGATAGGCTCAGGTAAGGCGTTCCTTTTGCAAATGCAACCAAACTTTGTCGGCCACCTGAAACTTGTGGCACCTGATCTTGATCATGTCGCTGATTGTACTTGGCATTTGATTTCTCCAGAATGTCATGGACTTGTTGGTGAATATGTTGGATGTGCTTAATGAAGTTGTTTGCCTTATCTATTTCGGACTGGAGATGAGCCAAATCTGTGTGATTAGCTAGAAATCGCATGGCCACATCAATGGGACATAGTGGTTGGAATCCCAAGCGCACTTGAAAAGGGTTGTGGCCAGTCGAGCTATGGAGAGCCTAGTTGTAATTGTGCTAAACATAGGGGAGGCTCTTGTCCCATGTGCGTGGATGATTTGAGTTGTACATGCGTAGAATGTGTATGATCATCCTGTTGACAACCTCTGTCTAGCCATCTGTTTGAGGATGGAAGGTTGTGGACTTGGTGAGTTTGTTGTACAACATCGATCAGAGACTGGACCAAAATGTACTGAGGAACCTGTTGTCCCGATCTGAGATGATAAACTATGATTTGAGATGATAGACTGTGGGATCCCAAAGTGTACCCACACTCGTTCATAGAAGAGTTTAGCAGTGTCTTCAGCTGTGATATTCTTCTTACAGGCCGCCATAATGGCCATCTTTGAGAACCCGTCGATGACCACAAAAACACAATCATTCCATTCTTAGTGGAAGGAAGGCCTGACATGTAATCCATGGAGATGGATTCCCAAGGTTGACTAGGGGTGGGCAGCGAGGTATAGAGGCCTTGCTTCTTGATGGTCGGTTTGGAAATGGCACAGGCAGTGCATGATCTGATGTACTTCTCGACATCCTGTCGAAGATTCGACCAATAGAAATACTTCTGGAGTAATGCCACCATTTTCTCGACCTTGAAATTCCCAGCAGCTCGACTGTAGTGTAATTCCCAAATCATCTTGGCATGCTTTCTTGAAGGAACACAAAGATGACCTAGGTGACATAACAAGGAATCTTGGAGGTGAAAATCTGGAACATGCTGACCTTCCAAGAGTGTCTGGTATGTGTTGCTAAATTCCGGGTTGCTTTTGTAGAGAAGTGGCCAATTAGAAGTCTCGTGACCACAAGAGTTGAGCACGGTGGTTAACACCATGATCGGTGGTTGACTGAGGCAATTTGCAACATTATTAGCGTTGCCCTTCTTATACTTGATATTCAAATGGAACTGTTGCAGGTGTGTGGACCACTACTGATGGCGATCATTCTGCAATTTCCCTTGGGTCTGTATGAACTACAGGGGTTGGTGGTCTGTGTGGATGACTGTTTCCTTCCCCAAAATGTAATGCTTCCATTGTCGGCAAGCTTACACAATGGAATACATCTCTTTGTCATAAGTGGGATAGTTTCGGACTGTGTCTGAAAGCATCTCACTGTGATATGCCACTGGATGCCTGTGTTGTGTAAGGATTGCCCCAATAACATAGTCAGAGGCATCTGTCTTGACCTCAAATGGTTGTTGCAAGTCTGGTAATACGAGCATTGGTGCCTAGTCGAGGCGATCTTTCAACTCTGTGAATGCCTTCTGTTGAGATTCAGACCAAAAGAATTTTGCTTTCGCTCCTCCCTTGGTGACTTGGCTCAAGGGCCAAGTGATATGAGAAAATCCCAACACGAACCTGCGGTAGAAGTTGGCAAGACCTAGAAAGTTGCAAAGCACTGTTAGAGTGGTTGGAGATGGCAAATCCCGAATGACTTAGATCTTGGCTGGATCCACATGCACCCCCTGTTCATCAATAATGTATCCTAGATATTTAAATTGGGTCATGCCAAAAGTGAATTTCTCCAAATTGGCACATAACTTGTGTTGCTGCAGTGTTTGGAGAACCCATCGGATGTGGTGGAGGTGCTCTTCCCAACTATGGCTGAAGATCAGGATATCATCCAAGTATACCACTACAAATGAGTTGGTGAATGGGTGCAAGATGTCATCCATTAACCTCATGAAGGTTGCAGGAGCATTCGTTAATCCAAAAGGCATAACTAACCATTCGAAAAGGCCCTCCTTGGCTTTGAAAGCAGTCTTCCACACATCGGAGGGTTCGATTGGTACCTGGTGATATCCTGACTTCAAATCGATCTTGTTGAAATATTTTCCCCCCTTCAGTTGGTCCAGGAGGTCATCAATCCATGGGATCCGGTACCTATTATGGACAGTAATCTTGTTCAGCGGCCGATAGTCAATACAGAGTCTCCAAGGCCCATCCTTCTTCTGTAGCAACACGATCGAGCTCCCACAGGGTGATGAACTCAGACGGATGTGACCTTTTTGCAGCAGCTCTTGAATCTGCCTCTTGATTTCACTGTTCTCCAGAACGAAGCGCCGATAGATTGGTCCATTGGGCAGCGACGCACCTGGGGTTAGATTGATGGAGTGCTTGACCTAAAAGTGCAGAGGAACCTTTGTGGTGGAGGTTAAGATGTCGTACTCTTCCACGACCTTGTCCAGATGTAGTTGTCATGCGGAGGGGCCTTGTCTGGAGGTCGTGGCCACCGTTTTATTCTTTCCTTGAGGGCGTATCATCAAGAAAATAAATTCCCTGGTTTTGGAAATGAGCTTATTGCATTGTTTTGCAGTAACCAAAGAGATGATGGTAGGCGGCACTACCTCTGGTATCCCGTACAACTTATTTCCCAAAGTAAAAATAACAGCATGGGCCTTGATTCATACACAGCGTGTCGCTTCCACAAGTATGGTTGTCCTAATAATACATCACAAAATTCAAGGGAAGCAATGTCACAAAATACCTCATCTGTGAAGGGCTTGATGTTGTATGGAAGGTGACACTGCTGGCTCATGCGAAGATCTTGTCCTTGGTGAAGCCACCTGATGGTGTATGGTTGTGGATGTGTTGTGGTCGGTAAGCCTAGTCGCTTCATGACCTCTCCAAAAATGAGTTTCTTTTGGCTCCCACTATCGATAATGAACTGTAGCGGGGAGCCCTTTACCCACATCTAGGAGTGGAAGAGACGCTCCTCCTCCTCTCGATCTTCAGGTTCCTCCTTCTGGATCTTTGTGGTGGCAATGGTGGTGTTGGGCTCCACATCGATAATATGCTTCCCTTCATCATTCCCCTTGTCGAGTTCTAACTCAGAGTCGGAACATGCATCTGATTTTGAAACCTTTAGCTCGACCATCAGTGATTGCTTGGCCCGACACTCACTTGTGTTGTGAGTGGAGCTCTTATGGAACTCAGACCACTTTCCCGTGTCCTTTTTTGGCTTCGTGGCGCTGTTCTTTGCTTGCAGCTTTGGGGGGTTTTCTTGGGCCGCCCCGCCTTGGCTTTTGTCCTTTGTTCTGCGGTTTGGGGGCACCTTTCCCTTGCTTCGGGTTCACAGATCCAAAGTCTCGCTTCTTTTGTCTAAACTTTTTCTCGACCTTGAAGGCATATTGGTATGTCGTGCCAAGCGAGGAGATGTTCAGGAATTCTATTTATTCGTTGATGTACTTGTGCAGGCAGCCACGTATTTGAGTACCAAATGTTGCTCTGTATCCTTGATACCCAACTTTGTGCGAAGGGTGTGGAAAATATTGGTAAACTCTGTCACTTCTTGGTCCCTTCCCTACCGTAGCATGGTCCACTTTATGTATTGATCCTCATAGCTTTCAACAAGGTAGTACTTCTCCTTGATGGCATCCCAGAATGAATTCCAAGTGGGTGCAGCTGAAAATAGTAAGCCTGTACTTTCATCCTTCTGTTCGCAGTAGGTTTCCCACCAATCCTTGACGTGGGGGCCTGCTTTGAGAAGAGTGAAAATAATCTTTTCCCAACCGGAAAAATCATGAACAAAAAAATAACCCTCTAGCAGATTTAACCATTTATCGACAACATCTATGTTTATCTGACCCTCAAATATGGTGATTTCAAAATTAAATTGTACCTTAAACGATGTGGTGTTTCCAGAGTAGCTGTTAGAAACTAATGCGTCGCTCCTGGGTAGCCGCTGAAGGATCTGGGAAAAGTTGTCCATCATCGTGTTCCTTTGTCGCTCGAGAGCTTCTTCGAGCAAGATTTTGATCGGATCTCCTGCCCCCTCATCTTTCTTCTCATCCGCCATGGGAGGCCATTGGGATTTGCGAGGTGGGTCTTGCAAAGTTTCGACCAGTTTGAGCCCTAACTCCTTATATCACGACCTCGTTGGGGACATGTAAAGAAAAACAGAGAAAAAAAAGCAGACCGCTTTGATACCATTGATCCAGATTTAAACATGAACACAACAAATTAGAGAGATAACCATAAACACAGAGATTCAATGGAAATAATACTTCATTTCGTTAATGTAAAATACTACAATATGCTTACAAACAGGAATGGAAATAAACTAGATAGGGCGATGGTAGCTTATCTCTGAGAAAAGATGTGGTGGCTACATGCCTCTAAATAGCCTTACAATGAGGCTCAAGGGCCTTTTTATTATTGAACAATAAGAGAAAACCCTAAACAACCATAACCCTAACCCAAGGAGATGTAACAACAAGAGTTTATGGGCCCCGTTAGGATGAGTTGGACAACCAACTTCCTGAGGTCATGACTTGGTCATATTATCTCCATTTGATGTGCATGATAGTCCGTTGGAAAGATTTGTCCAAGGACTACGATAGAAAAGATGATTTTAAATTCAAAATCACTAGCGGTAGATTTCCAAAAAAACGTCGTTTATGGCCTCTAAACGACTCCGGAAATTTAGGACCTGAAAAACTTCTAAAAATAGTAAACTGTGCTACAATTAAGGAAACTGAAAAATTGAAAGAAGCAATGGTGGGGGTCCAAGTGGAATTGGTGGGTGGCCACCAATATCCACCTGGATCAGGAGGCGACCATATTTCAAGTCAGGGCCGACTATAGTCGAGAGTGACACTACTTTGGCTGAGTGGAACAAAGGCCACGACCTTGACTTATTTCAGTAAATGTAAATGAGTTTGGAACCGTGTTGTTATTTCATTTGATTTGTTGCAGGCAATTGTTGAACCATCGCCAGGACGGCCAGGAGGAGCCATGACCCTGGTAAACGCTTATTAGTCTCCATTGATACTCTCATATTCAACTCCATTGTTATTATAAATGGATGCTACAGGTAGTTTATAGCCATTGCGAGAGCCCACTGAAAATGGTAGCTGGATTACAACTTGGCTTTGCTAAGCGAATGCTCCGCTAAAAAGGAAAAAAAGGCGAGCACCCTACCATCTAAACATATTTGGCGGCCCTATACTAAGTCTCCTATCGCATAATGGTATATCTTTTACCAACTCTGCATTCTTTACCTGTACAATAATATATTACATGCTGCTGAAATAATAATAATAATGAAACAAGCACAAAAGGTAGTCGAGATCTGGAATGATCTCCAGCGTCGTGATATGGGAATATAGTTAGGCTTGTAAAAATATATTCGTTTGAACCACCATAGACTTAGCAACAAGTGATAAGAAGCTTGATTTTCTGTAAAAGGTGAAGTCCAATTTAGTTAATTTTTGGATGTCCACTATGGTAAGTAGCATTTAATGTTGTGTATATATCGTTGGATTTAAATTGTTTTAATTTTAATATTTAACATTCACGCTACGTAATAGGGTAGTTAATAATTATTTAAAATTTAAAAATAATTTAAATTTTATAGGGGGACAATTTTATTTCAAGACAAAACTCCTCCATTCGATCTCCAACAATTGGATCACATGGTTAGGAGATTGAGGAGCTCATGAAATTTTTTGGGAAAGTACAAAATGGCGGAGGGATGGGACGACTCATTCAATGCAAGCTTATGTTCGACATAATTGCATTCTTTAGCTAAAAGAGAACCAAAAGAGCGGGTCCCAGATGTCCATCTTCCTTTTGTTCAGGGGACCACTGATAAGATTGCCAGGATTCTTAAGAGGCACAATGTCCCCTCGACCTTTAGACCCCTCATCACCATTCGTAAATCCCTCGGGTCTGTAAAGGATCCTATCAACCCTAAGGACATGAAAGGGGTTTTTATTATTCCTTGTTCTTGCGGGACCCCCTATATTGGTGAGACAGGTCGCTCCATTAATCAAAGAATTAGTGAGCATCCAGCTGACCTCAAGCATAGAAGGACCAAGTCTTCTGCTTTAGCTGAGCATGCCGAAAGTACTAAGCATCATGTTTGCATAGAGGAGGCGAGTGTTATCGCTAGGGTTTCGCAGTTCCATCACCGAAAATTTAGGGAAGCCCTTGAGATTGAGAAGAGACCAAACAATCTCAATAGAGAAGATGGGTGGAAGATAAGCAGTTGTTGGATCCCTGCCATCTCTTCCTAGGTATTGGATTTTTATTTATTTATTTTTATTTTGTTATATATATAT
>APFE030699065.1:2860-32391 GCA_000404065.3 Pinus taeda | reverse complement strand
CCATTCAAGTTGTCGAAGGATAGATCTACAAATTTTGCAACCACTACTACTTAGACTTTCCCTCTTTAACATTCACAAGATAGGGAGTCATCAACCTAGATTCTTCATAATAATGTATGAACCAACTCTGCAGTTAGATCACCCTAAACCTTGACATCTTCCAATGTAGATTCATCGTGACCTTTTGACTTTACAAAACCTGAGAGCATAACCATTGGGAATTCTTGATTTACCTGATCTTCATGCTTTTGCTTTCTTCTCCAAATGTCCTTGTACTTGATATTATAGTTATCCTTCATGTATCTACAATCCAAGCTATATATCCATAATTATGGAATTTGAAACATTCTATATGGAACATGAATGACGGAGCATCTATCATATACTTTTTTATGATGAAGCCATTTGAATGTATGTCTTGTGTTCATGCAACCTTGCTTCTAGGGCCTTGATAGAGACATTGATAATCATTCATGTCATAAGCTTTGCAATCCCTAGCCCTATACCCAAAGTTAGTACATGAAAAACAATACCTAGTAATATACTAGGGTACCTAGATAAAACAACTTGCTTTGATGTTGTTTATCTTCTGAGGACATTCTTCCTTGGAGGAGGCACAACCCTTTGTCATTCCTTGATGACATCGGCATCACCTTCAATCTTCTTTTGTCCTTAACTTCAATTTTGCCTTTGAGAGGGATCTTGCTATCAGGGCTCTCGTCAATCTTGCTCTGTGAAGGCTTGGATCTTGTGCCTTCATTGCATGGAACTTCTCCTACTTCTTTGGCATTCATCTTCAACCGAGTAATTTCTTAATCCTTCTCATTAATGACTTGTTTTTTCCTTTCGACATCTTGCAATTGCTCCTTTTGTCATTCCTTGAGTTGGTTTATTTCATCTAGAGTGGCATCAAGTTCCTTTGGCTTTTGATTAACTTATGTCTTGTACTTTTGAATGGATTCCTCTAATTGGTTTATCAATATTTTATCTTTCTTCTCTGCATCCTCTACTTGAAGTCTTAGAAGGGTAACTTCTTCTTCGAGTATCTACGCTTCCTGACTTTGTTAATATAACACAAGTCGTTGATGAATTCTTCATCTACTTCATCTTAATGAAATCATCATCTTCATCTTCACCTACATGCTTCTTTGAGTAGAGATTGTGAAGCTTCTTCCAACTCCCTTTGGCTGATGAACATTGATCCACTTTAGCTCTCACATAATCTAGCAGAGCTCTTAGAATGACATCCATTGATTTTGTATTGAAACTTCTAGATACATTGATAGATGTGTCTCAAGAAACAACAAAGTGTCATACATCATTTCCATGAGCTTTAAAATAGCCCTCCATTCTAGATTCCCATATATCATCTTTGGCTTCATCGAAATCAAAGAGTTGGACCAACTTGATTCTCTTCATCAGTTGTACCATATTTTGAGACTAATGCAATATCGAAGACTTCCTTTGATCGTTTGGATTTGTGCTTCTTTGACTTTCCCATCTCTGCAGTTTTGAGATCTGCCTTCCAACTGTTAGGTTGAAACTGTAGGAACCTGCTTTGATAACAATTGTTGGAAATACTTAGAGGGGGGTGAATCAGCATTTCACTTTAATTAGTTAATTTTAACTTCATAGAGCATTAATTATCATTAGCATTAGATTAAAACATAAATCAGCAACACCATTCAACAATGCACAACATCAAAGACAATACACAAAATATTTTTAGGTGGAAACCCTTCCAAGAGAAAAACTACCAAATGTTTTTAATATAGGTCTTCAATGACTACATCAACAAGAAGCTCCACCTTCCAAGGTTCTCCAGCAACAACTAGAAGGAGGCTCCAACCCTCTGATTTATTAGCTCTAACTGAAAGGGCACTCCAACGCACCGGTTTACCAACTCCAATTGAAAGGGCACCCCAACACCCTGCTTTTATCAGCTCAAACTAAAAGGATGCTCCAACACCCTGCAAAATCTCCAACCTACCCTAGCACCACCCTGCGACCCTAAAGTGTTCTTAGGCTCCGACCTGAAGGAGACTCCAATCTCCACCTTGCACCACCCTACTTAAAAGATCAAACCTTAGATCAGCAACTTAGCAGTAGCAATGTACTTTCATTGGCAAACCCTGCATGATTAACTCATACAAAACCTTGTCTCATCAGCCCTGCTCAAGCTTCATACATAACTAATAAACCCACAACTCGATATAACCATCATTGTCAAAACTAGGCTAATAAACAATGATACAAATACTAGCATCAAATCCTACAGTTGATGCTCACATAACAACAGTTGAATAATGACATTGTCAAACCCTAGCAAAAGTATATGACAATAGCAATGGAAGCAGTATTATTCTTCTCAACTGCAATTTAGTATACTTGCATATCTTCCTGCAATATACCAATCCAAAGCCTAGCAACAACTTATTTTCCATACACCCCACTTTCAGCTTCTGCTCAACATGCAAATCCAATAGCAGACCCTATAGACAGATTTGTAACTAGTCTAAGATATATTTGCTAATTTACACCACAAATCTCAATGTTAAAAACTCCAGTCAATAACAATTGTTCAAAAGACTAGCTTTTCACAACATATGTCATTGCAACACTTAGCCATGATTCTTTGTGAAGATCTTCTTACTCTCCTACTGGAATTAGTTAAATATACTACCCAGAAGATACCCCTGATTTACTTCAAATTTATGTTATGCATATTATACAATGGAGTTCAAAACTGCTTCTGCTTAATAGCTTTCATACTATAATACAGTGTGACAAACTAATTACAAATGATGATATCATTGTGTACCATAAATCACTAGGTCAAAAACAGCCAAAACTTATCCCTTAGATAGGGACTGAAGATGCATCACAAAGAGAGGTCATATACAGTGTCAGGATCTGCCCACATTCAATAATAATAATACCCCCGTTCATGTCTTCAAAGGAGGTTTGAAAAACTTCAATGACGTGCCTTTTAATCATAGAGAAAATCCCATGTAAATTCATGAGCTAGATTGTAATACATTAGGCTCAAAAATTCCAATTAAAGTTGTCTTAGAATAGGCTTTAATTAGGGCTTAAAAAAAAAACCTTCCTTGACTTACAATATGCTTCAAAAAAACTCCTATTGATCTACTACAATTTGTCTACAAAGACCTTCAGGGCACAAACCTCAAAACGATCCCTAGATGGGCCTCGGAGCCCTTGGTTGGTGCAACTGAAAAACCTCAAGCCTAGCCTTAAAACAACCATTGAATAGCCCTCAAATTTGGTCACAAAACTCCAAAGAAACATGGATCAAGCTCAGAAATTTTGATGAATAATGCCAATGAATGCCCTTAAAATGAGTCGAACGAAGTCTTAGAAATCTTCCACAAAGGAGTCTAAAATAACTTCAAGAAAACACGTCTTTAACAAGCCTCAGAGGTGCTAGTACTAAGTCCTAGAGAAGTATGTAATGAACCCTAAAGGCTGCAAGACAAATCTCACATAATTGCCTTTGAAATTGCCCATTGTATTTTATTTAATACTCAAATTTGCCCTTCTACCGCAAAGGGCTGAAAAACTTCATACACAAACCTCAAGTCAACGAGAATTATGCTCATGTTCTAGGGTTGAAAAGGGGCTACAAGACATGCACCTTTAACTCTAAAGGTGTTGGACACCTAATCTGCTAAGGGTTAAGGTGTGGAAGTTGGACAGTCAAAGGGAGTCCAAGTGATGTTGGAAGATGAATCCAACAATCACAAGAATGTATTATAAATATACATCTATGCTAATAATAAACGTAATTTAATTATTGACCTTTCCTATCTTGTTTATGTTTAACATGGTATCAGAGTTGTTGACGTATTCCTATCATGCTCAAATATGAGCCATTGGTTTTGTGGCCTCCTTCGAAATCGAATTGTTGTGTGGCCTTCTTCAAACATGGTGTGGCCTTCTTCAAACCTGGCACTCTGCAATTCTACAAATATTTCTTTGACATGAACGCTAGGTTTTCTGACATTTTCTTAGCTTGTCAGGTCAGCCATTTCCGCTTGATCGTATCCTATTTTTACCACCAACCAAAATGCGCAGGTCCCATTTTTAGCCAAAATGTCCTGGTCATGCTCAAAAAACTGTCAATTCTGCCTTTGTCGAATTTCTAAGTGTCAAGAAGAACATTATTGTAAAATTATGTCCATTTATGCCATTTGTTAGATCCATTGCAGTGTGCAACAATTTATTCTCTGGGTGATTGAGAATGCATGTTCTGCATACCTAGTCTACTTCGGCTCGATGTTTCTTTTCTCTTAAAGTTCTCCATACCCTAACGCTTTTCCACACTGTTTGGAACCATATTCTTCCTGGACATGGTCTCTCTTGGTGACTACTTCAAACAAATTACTATTCCAAGAAATTTTATTGTCAAGTATTTCAAGAATGTTTTCCTGTCAATTTTGTTTTGTTTGAAGGAGATATGACAGCAATCTGTGTGTTTGTTTGGCGTACGCATTTTTTGAAGGTCTTGTTTGCCTCTCCAAGCTTTGTGCGTACCATGCATGGAGCAGTATAGTTTTTTGTGACAAACTCCTCCAAAATTGTGTCATTCAATCTGTTTATAGCAGATTCATGAGCCATGAGAGGGTTCCCTAATGCACCAACATAGCTAGCTAAATGTGGTGCCTCCAGAATCAAACTTTGGGGATTGTTCGAAATTTCTGCAATCTCTTATTTCACTTTTGCTAGTTGTTCCTTAACCTCCCAGTCAAAAAAAATTGTGTTCCTCACACTATCAATCAGTAATTCTACCATCTCAGGGAGATAGGTTTTGAAAGCATCGAAAGTGTAACCCATTTGTTCTCAGGATGTCGATGTCGTAACATTCCATCTGATGGCTTCCACCTCGCGCACCATCCGAATATGGCTTTAATTCTTTGTGGTTTTGAACGTCATTCGTTCCAGGAGGTGAATTGCCCTGTTGGACAACAAGGTCTCATACACGGAACCACAATCAATGTACAATCCAATTGATGCAGTGGGACTCGAAGAATTTTCAGTGGCAATTTTGAGTACCATTTGGAAGGGTCGTGACAATGGTCTTGGTTGGTTCCACATAATGTGGAAGTGTAGGCAGAAGATTCATGTCTGGCAAGGGAAAATCCAGGGGAGGAAGAGATTCAAATTTGTTTCCTGTAAGCCATGAGAATAGTCCGCTAGAGGACTGTGCAATTTCTTTTCGAGAAGGCCCCAGTGTGTTCGTGGCAAAAGCCTTTCTGTCGAGACTGTCGAGCATTAAGAGAGATTCCCGACTTTCAGATTACTGTGAAGACGCGAGGCACTGGATTGTACCATAGTTTGTTGCAGCTATGAGCGATGGTGTATGATGTACTATGTTGCTATAAAATATCAATAAAGACAAAGGAAAAGGTGCCTTATGTCTAAGAATTGAGTTGTCATTAAGATTCAAATGCATACATGTAGCTGAAGACAATTTGTAAGGAGCTAAGCATTGTGCAACTTAAAATTTGTGGTGTTAAGTGTAGGAAGCTTTGCCAAGTCGGAGAACTGAGCCACGTTGAGTGCAGCATGCAACCACCATATTAACTTTCTCTCGATATGTTGTTTCCTTCTGATAGTTCATTTCAGTGTGGTGGAATGGTACATCAGTGAACTGGTTTGGTACACTGGTTTAGCTTGGAGACTAGTTTCTTATGCTAGTTTGTTGCTTATGGTTGGAGCCTCACGTGTCTGTGCTCTTTACTGCCTTAGTTAAAGGATGGTGTATAATGCATTGAAAGAACTCTATATAAAGGATGGTGTATAATGCATCGAAAGAACTCTATATATATGTGCGTTAAACTATAATGAATGTGGCTTTGTGAGTGCTTAAGATTTATATTGTGAATGTTGGTTTAGGTATAGCGCATTATAGTGATTTTTGTTCGCTGATTGAAACATTGAGTCTGCATTAAAGTCCCAAAAATGGCTCTAATTTATGATGTATTAGACTTATTAAATACTTTGATACAGTCCACTACTGATGGGATGATAAACATCAACAAGGACAATCTTTTCGATATCAAAAATTGTCTGCAGACTGCACAGGGAAAGATTGATTTTTGGCAACTAGAATCTCAGCTTCAACCAAAAGAATTAAAACAGAAGAGTTGTCATTATGAATATGTTTCTATTCAGAAAATTGAGACAAACCCCCATCAGCTCCCAGAAAGTAATCATATCAATAAGATTAAGATTGATTCAGATGCAGTACCCATCTCAAGAGCAGAGTTGAATGCAAAAGCAGAAATTTAGTATACGCTTCCCAAGCCCATCATCAGACCTTAGGAAGAGCTTGTCAATAAAAAGCACAGAACTGGTCTTGGATATGACAAGGATGTGTCCTTTCATATTCCAGACTATTCCAGGCCCAATCAATTTCAAAGTGTTGGGTTTCTTCATGACAGTTCACCTTCACTTGTTTCATGTTCTACTCCTCCAAATTCATACACAAAAGTTGTTAAATGCCAACATTGTGACCAAGTTGGCCATATGAAAGATCATTGTTTTGATCTTCATCCATGCAAACATTGTGGTCAGCGTACTCATTCTTCAGACAAATGCTTCAAAAACAATCCTCCTGCAAGAACAAAGATTCATCTTGGATGGATCGCTTCTTGGCAATGGGCTTCAACAACCAAGAAGATATTTTACTCATACAACAGGATTTGTTCTTGAATATTGAAAAGTCTTGCAGTTGAGATCTCTTCATCTTCTCACCTTGTATCTGACAAGGGGGCAAGTGATGGTCATATACAAGCTTCAAAACCACATTAAGCGAGCCTAAGCCACAACCTGCCATACCAGATTCAGAGTTGTAGCCAAAGACAAAGATGCCCTTGAGCATGCCTTCGGTTGGTGGTCAGCGTTAAACCATCTATGCCGGGTCGAGGCCTCCCTCTTCAGGTTGAGCTTTTCCCTCTTCAAATAATTAGGGACACTTCCTCTAGCAGAAGACTTTAGCTTCTTGCCAATTTTGGAAGAGTTTTGGGAATTGCAATAAGCATTCCAGTGTTGGTGGCTATCCTTGAACCACCCCCTTATACCAACATTTCAGAGAGCACATTCATCCTAATGTTTCCATGCATTTTTGCACATTTTGGATTACAACTCTCTTCTTGGACTCACGCATACCCCTTCAAATTAAGGGGGGAATGTTGGACACCTAATCCACTAAGGGTTAAGGTGTGGAAGTTGGACAGTCAAAGGGAGTCCAAGAGGCGTTGGAAGATGAATCCAACAGTCACAAGAATGTATTATAAATGTACATCTATGCTAATAGTAAATGCAATTTAATGATTTACCTTTCTTATCTTGTCTATGTTTAACAAAAAACATGGCAAAAAGAAATACATGCATGTTTGACTTAGAAACATGGCCAAAAAGGGGAATAATACATGCATCTTCAACTCAAAAACATGGCCTCAGATCTCCACTTTGAAGGCTGCGAGAATCTCCCAAAAGTGAGTCAACTTGGCCTCAAAACATTGCCATAGGGAAGGTCTGAGATTAACCTCAGTAGCCCACAAAATGCTTCAGATAGGTTTAGACTTACCTCAGAGAAGTTTGCCTCAAAGTTGCGCCTTCATCTTAGATATGTGGCCTCATAAAGGGTTGAATTAGTGCATGAAAATCTCCTCAAGTCTCAATGAAAACCTTCAACCAAAAAAAAGATCAAACCAAAAAGGTTTTCAGAATATTCAGCATCCCTTCCTCAAATAAGTGTGACTCCTCAAGGCCTCAGAAAACCACAGAGGTGTATCAAATTATGTGCATGATATATGCTCAAATGGAGCGTAGACGAGCCCTATTTATAGTGGTCGAAGGGGAAGTCGACATATTCAAAGGAAGGAGCCGACATAACAAATTTTGAATTTGAAATTTCAAAATTTAATATTTTAGAGCCAATATTTAAATTGTTATTTAAGCCAACTTAACCTCCAATTAAATCGCAATTAAGTAACCCTTTTAATTAATCTTCCCTCAACCTTTACAAGTTGAATTTTTCTAGAAAGGGCTCATCACAATTTAATTTTTCTTGAAAATAAATTACCACCAAAACCAATCAATAAGTTTCCCTTGTCCTTTCATTTATGGGGACCTTAACCAAATTTCGAGGCACAAACTTTGATTAGACATATCTCCTCAATCATGAGTTATGAGGCGTGCCACATATCATTAGAAACGGCATGACGTGGAGAGTCAAATGAAGATGGTCTAGAACCCAAAAACATGGATCTTCCTTATCAATTTTCATAATGAAAGTGGGGCTTCATGGCCACACTGCAGGGGCTTGCTTCCTTCTTCTCCTTTCTTGACATTGGCCCTTCCAATCAATGTAATCTATCAACAAATATTACGAGTGTCCAAATGCATCAATGACAAAACCATCCAACAATAGTTTAACATAATCAACTAATAAAAAATTAATTTGAATCCTTAATAAAATTGTATAAGGACATTAGAAAAATGGCATAAAGCACTTTCAAATGCTTTGTGGACAAAAAAAGTAACACCTAAGGTGGCATTAAGAAAACTTCACTCTTCTTGAAAATCTTCACTCTTCCTTATCTATGGCAAGAAAGTAGTTTTATCTCCTAATATTTTATCACCGTCTTTACAATTAGCCTAATCATCTAGGAAAGATGTTTTCTCTATTATGTAGAAAAGAATTGAAACTTTATTAAAAGTAAAAGAAGAAAGGAAAAATCCAAAAACACATTGATTACATCATGTTTCAAGAAGTGTTTCGTTGGTAACAAAGATTTCCAAATTGGAGATTTGGTTTTGAAATGGAATAAAACCCATGAAGTAATTGGAAATGTACAAAATTTCAATATCTTTGGTAGGGACCATTTCAAATCTCTGAAAACATGGCCCTTCAACTTGCATATTGAAATCATTGGAGGGTGAGATTGAAAGCCTCTGTGTAAATAGCCAAATTTTAAAGAGATATTTTCCATAATCGCCTCCTAGTGATAATTTCAATCATGTAAGTCGTTAAATTATTTTGAATATTTGATTTTTTTATTAATTTCTTTTATTAAGCATTGATTCAAATATTACCAAAGTTGGCTTGTGAGTTTTTTGGTGCTCTACTACACTCATTCTATTACACGATCACTTTAAAGTTTTTATTGGTTTAACTCCAGTGATACATTTGAACACATTATTTTAGCGATAGAACACAAAGGGTTTTATTTTTTAATAAAGCAATATAAAAATCTTAAGTTCATAATCATAAACTTATAGTTGTGGGGGAACTCTTATACTACAGTTATGAAATCTTTCAATTTTTCTTTCTAGGAATGTTCTTATTTATCATTTGTATGAGTATTACCCATTTCACCAATAGAAAGACTAAGTTTTTATATCCATATTATTTTCTAATCAAAATTACTCATGTCACCCCACTTCTTATCATCCAAAAAATTACATATGCAATATTTATGTATAAATCAAAAGGGTGAGTAATAACGAAAATAGGAAGTAACTTCGAAGTTCCCTAAGTTGAATTCCTAACTGAGATTTGTCTTGCTTAGAGTTTCTGACACTAATAGTTTATAGCTCATGTTGTAGGGGAGAGCCCAACACCCTTGCTTGCAATATCATTACAAGGGATAAGCATTCAGTGGCCTCGCATCTACCAAACTTGAAAGCTCGTTCCACCACAGATATGTTTACTCATTCAAACCCAATGATTAGAACATAGAAGGAAATTGAAAACCAACCACATTCTTCGAATCAACGAACAGGTGCAGCGACTAAGAAATCCAAGCCACTACTCGCCAAAAGCTGCAATATATCCAAAATATGAAGTGAAAGCTAGCTACATTGGGGAGTATATACAATTCACGTAATATCATTGCCTAATATGTAATTTCAATGGGATATGGCCCACTAAAAAAATACTTAATCTAGTGAATCTAGAGTAAATGTAACCCAAAGGGAAAATCAATTTGGAATTGAAAAAAAAAGATTTCTTCATGATGATATTTGCAAATTTGGAACGCAGAACCCAATTCTTTGAAAACATGGCATACTTCTTCAACTTTGCAGGCTTATACCTTTAGTTCTGAACAAAAAGATCCAACCTTGAAAATGAATTTTTTGCAACATTAGTTTGGATCAAGTTCTCCCTCCCAAGAGGATTTTGGGAAGGAGAAACCTTGGAAGGAATGGCCACTTTGTCAAAATTTTAGAAGCCATCAAACAACATAGATATACCTCTTGTGTCAGGATCTGCATGTATATGAACATTTCCCAACCCCTTCCAACCTTCAATGACATTTATTATCATGATGTCATGTGGAAACAATCTCTTGACTATGAGCATATTCCATTTAGAGGCAAACAATGCCATGTATATGGCCGCTTCTTCAAAGATTTTCCTCTCAACTTTGTTTTCCCTCCTCCTAACCCCTCAACCCCAAAACAAAATGATGATTTTGGAAACCCTCCCTAAAGGCATTGCTACCCTCATTCTCAGCCTTCCACAACGTGCAACAAGGGCTTCAAAACCCACAATAGTTTCAAATCCTTAACTCCTCAAGATTACTCCCAACCACCTGATGATTCGTAACCTAAGATTCCAAAGGAGACAACGAATCCCTCCATTCAAAATGAGTCAAGGAAACAATCTCAAACAAACCCATGGTTGGATTTAAAATCTAGTTAGAAACAAAAATCCAAAAATCAGACAGCATTTAGAATAATAATGACAGAAATAAACGACAATCATGAAGGAAGTAGCTAAGGATATGGATCTATGTGCTTTGGATCTCCCATCAATGGTAATAGCATTGTAAGGAAAGTACCCTCCATCCATCTTATAACATCAACTCAAGATTATTTACAAGGAACTTCCCAAATCCAATTTCAACAACCCTCATAACCCTCGAGTATAAATTCTACAACTCGTCATTTAGGTGTTTACACTCACTCTCTTAACAACCCTCCAAAAACCTTGAAAGAAGACAAAAAGAAAGTACCCGTAATCCATCCTATAACATCAAGTCTAGATTCTTTACAGGGAACTTCTTAAATCAAAATCTCAAAAACCCTCAAGTACAAAACTTATACATCTCCATTTACATGTTCACACTCATTTTCTTAACCCTCCCAAAACCTTGAAAGAGGACAAAAAGAGAGGAAGGATAACCAATAAACAACTCCTCTAATATTTGAGGGAGATAATAGTCAACTCTAGGCATATCACTATCATGACAAAGGAATTTTCATATAGACAATATAACACCCAATGAAGCTGCTATTGTAACATAAGAGGTCTTAATTGCAAGGGAAAGCAAAGGATTCTCAACAAACATAGTCAACAAAGAAGAACCAACTATAATGATTATTCAGGTATCCAAATGTACCAATAAAAAAATCTCTATGATAGCCTCTTGATGTTGGGTAGGCTCTCATCTAACAACAAGATATACAAGTGGGAAAGCAAGAGGACTTCCTCTTTTATGGAACCACATAGAGGTCCTTATAACAAACATATTTGATTCTTCAAGAATGCTTACAGTAAAATTTCAATAAATTAGCTCAGTTAAGATTGGTTTATATCCAATGTGAATGGACCTCCCACAACAATGATCTCGATTCGATCATTATATTGTTTTTCATCCATCTTTATGTTATCAAAGTGGAAAAAGTGGAGGAATTAGCTCACAGGACCATTTTTACCGAGGGGACCTAGTTTGGCAAATTGGGGTCTAGAACCTTCCAAGCGCAGTTTGAGGCATTAAATGGCGTTTTGGTGGGGTTAAAACTTTTTCGCCTAAGTGTTACAATTTTTTGTGCTATTTTACACTCACACCTTTCCAACGGTGCAAGAAACACTTCAATCGGAGTCCATATGCAAAAGTTATGCCACTTGGAGGTTGACTTTCCTATTTTAACCACCATACTTTGAGGATGTCGCGTCAGCCTCCATTATTCATGGAAAGAGACTAGCCACGTGATAGAATCTAGATGAGTCCATATTGCAATTGTAGTTAAGAATTGAAAGAGTCGAACTTAACCACTAGTAGGCTATCGAGTTGTGTTATAATTGGGCCACTAAGAGGAAAAGGGGTCCCATTCCTTTTTAGTGCATTTTGTTCCATAGATGAGCATAGTCAAGAGGAATAGGGAGAGAGCACGCAAAAAGGATTTGTGCACTATAGTAGCCCCCTCGGCCACAAGCATTATTTCTTTGTACTTGCATCCATTTTCTATTGAAAGAAAGATATCAAAGCGGCCTCACCTTCGAGGTAGGTTTTCTCCCGAAAGGGATTCCTAGGATATTCGGATATATTTTGTATCAATTATGGTTTGTGAGTTTTTATTTCATTGTTCTTTATTTTTTGCATAATTGTAATTTGCATGCATACACAATAAACAATAATAGATTCAGAAATCTAACGAGAAATAAAATCTCATATTATAGATTTCAGAGTTTCTAATATATTTTAGTAGATATGTTGTAACGAATTGTCCAGTGGAATATCCACGATAGTTTACAGATCACACAAGGAATAAAATTAGCTTCCTTAAGACTATGCATTTTAATGCCCCTCATTATGAATACTCCTTGGATTATTGGAGGGGACTTCAAGTCCTTGGAGGAAAAGAGCAGGGGGATCAAAGTTTGGACAAGAATGCATAACACTTCAAGGAAATGATAAGGCAATTGAGCATGTTGGATCTAGAAACATTTAGTGGGCTCTTCACATGAAATAACAGAGGAGGTGCCCATCAAATTTCCTCTCCTATGGACCACTACCTAATATTATAATCAATTATGGAGAAGAATATATATCTTGAAGCCTCCATCCGACTCTATGGAGGATCGAATCACTAGCCCATCAACTTGAACCTAAGTATCAAAGATAACCCCAAAAATTGGTCATTCAGATTTGAAAGCTTCTATCCCTTACATCCATCATTTTAAAACAACAACAGGAATTAGTAGAATGAGACAAGTCACTATATGGGAATATCAATGTTTTGTTTTCAGCAAAAGCTAAAAATACATCAAATCTAAGTTGAAAAAGTGGAACAAAGAAGAATATGGAAACATCTTCCAAATCAAGCAAGAGTTGGAAGAAGGTATGGTTCAATGCAATAGGCCATAACTTTAGAACGATGCTCCAAAGAGATGGCCCTCGAAGAAACCCACATCCTTACCCAACTAGAAGAAAGACAAAAGCAAGAGGAAATCCTCTAGAAGCAAAAATCTAAAATCATATAGTTATAAGAAGAAGAAAAGAATACTAAACTCTTTTACAAATCAATGATGCAGCATAGGCATCACAACCATATCTCCTCAAAAGGCTTCAAAAGATAGGAAACTCTTAGATCATAAAGACATCGAGAATGAGTTGGTTCATTTCTATTGCTCTCTCCTTTCTGATCATTTACCTAGTAGGGTAGAAGCAATTAGAAATATCACAAGATGCATTTCCTCTTTGGATATTCCAAAGTAAAATGCAGCATTAATAAGGAACATTACTCTAGCAAAAATGGAGCTAATAATAATGAAAATGCCTAAAAACAAGGTAACATGACCTTATAGCTTTGTTGCTGAGTTTTTCCAAGTGTTTTGGCCCCTCTTAGGAATCTAAATCCTAGTAGTAGTAGAGGAATCACGCAAATCGATAATTACCTTCCCAGCACTCAATGTGACCTTTTTAATGCTAGCACCTAAGCAAGCCAATGTGGATGAACCACGTAACTTTAGACCCATTATTATTTGCAATGTAATTTATAAAATAATAACCAAAGTAATTTCCATATGTCTCAAGCCCATCCTCCCTCACATTATTTCTGTAGAGTAAATAGGATATGTTAAGTGTAGGCAAACCCTAGATGGTTTGGTTGCATAAGAGATTATTCACTCTCTAAAGCAATCTAAAAGGCCAAAAATGTTTATTAATCTTGATTTCTCTAAAGCCTTTGACAAGCTTAATCAGTCCTTAATGCAATAGATCTTGCTCACCTTTGGCCTTTCTATCTCATGAATAAGCTAGATCGGTGTTTTGATACCTATAGTGTTTTTTTTCAATCCTCAACAATGATCCTCCTTCCACCACTTTCACACCTACCAAAGGAATTAGGCAAGGGGACCCACTCTCTCCTTTCCTCTTCATCCTAGTAGCTAAAGGGCTAGGAAGGGAAATCAAAATAGCGATTAATAAAGGCAAAATCAAAGGAGTAAGGCTTTATGGGGAAGACCTTTTGATCTCACACCAACAATTTGTCAACAATACTATGCTATTGGGCACCCCTATGATTCGTGAAGCTCTAGCCTTCAGTCATGTTTCAGACAAGTTTATGGAAGCCTCAGGCACCTCGGTAAATCAAGTGAAATCTCAAATATATTTTTTTCAATAACCCACCACTAGTCCAAAGTCACATCTCTCACTTGTTACGCTACAAGCACTACTCATTTCCTTCCAAATATCTATGAGCCCCTCTCATTGACAACTCCCTCAAAATAAGCCTTCGGTCTGATTTGCTAAAAAATATGGATAAAAATCATCAAAGTTGGATGTTCCATTCTCTTAACATCACAAGTTAATTGGTTCTTCTTAAATGTGTCCCCATATATTTATTTTCGGCCTTAGTTGCACCCAAAAGCATCCTTTGCTCCATCTATAACCTTTAGTGTGTCGTTTTATAGAGGGAGCATCCAAAGAATAAAAATGGTATCTACTTTCTTGGGACAAGCTTTTCCTCCCCAAGCTAAGAGAAGGGTTCGACCCAAGAGATCTAGAGATACATTGTACCATTCTAGGTGTCAAAAATTGGTGGCAATGACTTCAAGGAGGACAGGAGTTACAGAGACAAATTTGGAATAAAAAGTATAGTAATGGTGCCACCCCTCAGCAATTGGTCTAATCACAACATTCACAATTAGGATCCTCAATTTGGAACTTAACCTAGTGAGGTAACCATCTCAATCATTAGCATTTCTTTTAGGGATTTTGGAATGCAAATGAAGATATCTTATGGGATGATTCTTGGAAACAACAAACTCAATAAACAAGAATATATTCAAGAACTTAAAGCCTTTGTATTTGCTAGCAATTTCCACTCTATCACTGGCTATTGGCACATGGAATCTTAGGAAAACCAATGGAGAACCTACCTTCCTAAACTAACATAGCTCCTTCAACCAAACTCTGATACTAGCAACTTTTTTGGATAACTCTTTAGCAAATAACTATAAAAACCTCTAACGACAAGGATAATATGAGATGGGGTTATCAATCCAAAGGTTCATTTACTATCAAGGAAGCTTATTATTTGGAGGCAAGTCATGACAACTTGCTGAAGGACGAAATTTGGAAGGAAAATTGGCAACAAAATCTATGGCCCAAAGTCTCTAAGTTCCTATCACTTCTTACCCAAGAAAAAATGTTGACATGGAGTATGCTAAATAAAAAGAGGATTTCATGGTCCATCATTCTATCATCTTTGTCAATCTAAAGAAAAGGATGTTGAACATCTCATGTTTGCCACTTTGTGAACACTCTTTGGACCCAAGTAATGTCTCCTCCCTCATTAGATTGACAAAGATATGAATAGAATCTATCTCACTATTGTTAATTGAAGAAGTGTTGCTTTCATCAATCCCATCCTTAACTAGGCTTCACGCCTCATCTTGGGTCTCCTCCTATGGGAATATGGAAGGAACATAACTATCACATATTTCGTAGTAACAGCTTGTTAGTTGAAACAATTTGGGAATAAATCAAACTTAGCATATGAGAGGCAATTCTCATCCATCCATGGTCACAGCTAGACTAGAAAACTATTGTTAAGGAATCAACAGCTTCAGCTCACCATTCCTAGTCTTTCATCCCCTCCCAATACGCTCTTTCTACCCTTTTTTTCAACTCTATAGTTCTCGTCTCCTCCTCCTCTAGAATTCCTTAAACATAATTTTATGGGGCCTCTAAAGGCAATACTAGAATAATTGGTTTTGGTGGGGTAATGAGAAATAACCAAGGATCCAACATTCATGTCTTCACAAGAGTTATGGGCTTTAATAGTAATAACACAACTGAGTTCTTGTTTTCTTTTGAATTCAGTCTACTATTTGCTACCAAAAAACAGTTCTCAAAACCATTAATAGAGGCAGACTCTCAAATTGTCATTAACGAGCTAAAAAAATTCTACATGGCTCAAATCCTAGGAAAATATCCTTGAGTTGGCATCTCGAAAGTAGCTTAATTCTAACTCCTCTCAAGAATTCTAGCTATCATTACTTCTCATGTTTGACGATATGGAAATAATATTGCAAATAGACTAGCAGAGGAAGGTTGCACTCTCTTAGATGCACCTCTCAGCCTGTCATGAGAAGAACTCACTCCAATAGCACTAAAATAAGACCATGTTGGGCTAGCACAAGCACACATCGCTTAGTGACAGAGGACATGACAAGTGGGAGGGAGATGAGGCGAGGCGGTCATCGCGCTAAGTAATGAATGGGGAGGATGTGTCATATCGTTCCTCTACCACTTGAACAACTAATTTACACCCTGTGGGACATTTGGTCATGCTCAACATTAATAATAGGGACTACCTCCTCATGTGAGGAGGATGAGGAAATAATGGTCTAATCGATATAATGATTTTATTGAGTTTAATCCTTCTCACCGCTCTAATGGTGATATTCTCCTCTTATTCACTACCCTTAGTCTAAGAGAGTTCTTTGATCACATAGTATCCCACCCTTGTCTCTCTCACTTGGCATGGTTGATGTTTCATTCTTCCTCAATTTATAATGGATAGTTATTGGTTCTGGCTTCCCAATTTAGTGTGTCTCCTTCTCATTTGTTGTACCCTGGCACTATGAAAGTAGTTTGAGTGAGCTTTGCACTTGCATACCAATGACCAGTCTTCCTTTCATTTTTTAAGCAATTCTAGTCATCCCGCCCTCTGCATAATCCATTCCTTGTTTCTACTGTAGCATCTAACTTTAGCTATGATAAGGCAAAATGCCATAATAGAAGAGGAGCCAAATTTTATGAATCCAGAGGAGGTTTGCATGCCATATTTGAGCGAAGTCCTCAATGAAGCAATTATGAGCTCAAATTATGATGGAAATTCAACAAGAGCTTCAAGACGCAGAACAAGAAGTAAAGAGAGTGTCTTTTTTATTTTGACATTTTCTTAGAGGTTGTTGTATGGGTTCTACAAATTGAGCATACTGGAGAAAGACAAAACCAATATCTACATATTATAGATCTTTACTAGCAAATGAAGAGCTTTTAGGCAAGGTGTTATTGGATCTTATCGATGGAAAGATGAAATTTTACTCATGCTAGCAAGGCTAAGCCAAAGGCAGAGATAAGGAAGGCTACTCATTCTAGAAGAGCACCTCCTCTCCCTTCATTGTCTACAAACTTGCTTGTATCACTTCAATTGTGATGTGAAGTGCTCTGTCTTCCTCGTGTAACTGCTCCACTAGAACCATTAAATCTGTGTCTTCATAACTTTTCATCTTCCCATGCCTTTATCACTTCATTCCATTCTATTTCCAGCAAAGATACATGTAATACATGCCATGACTATATTCTTAGATACAAAAATACCGTTATAGTTTAACAAGTCTGTCAAGATTTAGCAAGTGCATACCAAAAGCTTGTAATGCCAACCAACACTAACACTACATGATGTTCAACCTCCTGATACAGTGCACTTTTTTTTGAAGATGTCATGAAACATTCTTCATGCTCCTCTTCATGACTCTGCCAGCTTACTGCTACATCGAAGATGCCACTGCATCAGAGGCTATCTACACAAAGAATGCAGCAATGGCTGACATAAAGCCCAACAATGTTGTTCATGCCAATTTTTTGCCAAAAGTTGCAGATTTTGGTCTAGTAAAAATATCATATAGAGTGAAAACTTGCATCTGCATAGATCATAGAGAAACAGTGGGTTATGCTGCCCCGCAGATGTTTCAGTCAGTCTGTGGACCTGTGACTCACAGATCTGATGTTTACAACTAGGGTATGTTGGTTATGGACATCATGGGGGAATGGAAGAACACTGACTTTGATAATAGAGAGAGTAGATCAAGCTAATTCCTCTAGAGTAAGATTTTAAGCAAGTGGACAACGGTGAATTTTGGAATCTGAATATAGGGAAAATGTCAAAGGAAGTCATAGGCATAGCAAACAAGATATGTTTAATTGGACTGCCTTCCATCAATGGCCAAAGTCATAGAGATGTTAGAAAGTGTTAACATTAACACTCCTCCATTTCCATTCCACGTTGGCACGCCTCCACAGCCCTTTGCATCTGAGCAATTATCAGGTTATGTTTTGGACGTTCAATTGCTAAATCCCACAAGTACACAAACTGTCAAAACCTCTAGGTAAGGTACATACAGCAAAGCAGAGGAGAGCACAAAATGTCACTTGGATAAAAAATATTCTATATATTGCATAGTATTTATTACTATAAATTATACCCATTGCCTTTGTATTGAAGAGGCCTCTGCATTTGGAGCAACCCAGCAAATGCACTCAACTGGACACTCCAGAAAACTGGATCATGGAACAAATGTAAACAAAAATGTATACGTCAGGTATCAATAGCAGGCTTCCTGTGGTGGTTTCTGTCTTATTCGATAGGCCATCAATATAAAATACAATTGGGAATTATAATCGTGCAAAATGTAATCTAAAAACAACAATCTGGAACTACTTCATAAACCAGCAATGAAAAATATTTGATGGATTACAATGATAGGCTTGCTTTGGCACTGATTTTGTGGAAGGCCGTTACTTTAAACATACATTCTGTGAAGTGTAAGACATTTTTTAAAACTCAATCAACAAGTGGAATAAATTCTAAATATGTGGCCAACCATTGTTAACATTCACTTGAATGTGTGTAAGCCAAAGACAGAAACCAGAAAACAACTGATTCTTCTCACTCATAGCACAGTAAAACACCTAAAACATGGATGGAACCCACAAATCCAGAGAATGAAAGGTGAAACCATGGAGGTGTTCGTTGTAGCTTATAACATGCACAAAAGATACAAGAAAGATCAGTAAATGTTGTAAAAATCAATGTGAAAACCAGTGCCACAAATTTGCCATGTGTGAAACCACCTGTGAAAAGTAATGCCACAAAACGTAAACAGTCGAAAACTAGATTCTGGAGCTCCACAATGGACTTCGCCATTTTTCCTCTTATTGCATGGTAGTCACAGCAACCAAGAAAAATGATAAAATAAGAGACAGGGCTCTGACCCCAAACTTTCCTTCTATGTGTGCAAAATTGTTAATCTGATCCGTTCATCAAATGAGACAGCAAGCTCATTAGATCTCAGAATCGATAAGCAATCTAGTTTCCTGAACACGGAATCCAGAGAAGATTGCAATTTATTCCATTTCAGCAATATGTTCTCTGCATAGGTTCCTAACTTACTGCCTTCAAACAATTTCCGCAGTGAATGTATTGCTGTAGTATTTCTGAATCTTAGGCAACTGTTGCTTCACTAGCATTCAGTAACACCACAGTGAAAACTATTTGCTGCACCTATTGGGATATTAAATAAACTGTGAACCATTTCAGTAACCACATTTGAAGTGTATTCCTGTCAACAAGTTTATCTCTGGCCCATGCTATATTTACTGTTTAATTATCTTTTTCATGTCTTAGGTGAAGTTTATTGATGGTTCAGGATCTATATTTTTTAAAATTCCATGCAAGCAATTCAAAAGTATATGCGGAAATATGTCAAGTTTCAACTTGGCGAGTTCATGCCATTCTAACTAAAACTCCTAAAGTAGGTCTGCCAAGAGTTTCTCCTCTTCATCTGTTTGCATGTTCTCATTGGGATCCAGAGAATATGTTGGGTATAGGTTCCTAGAACATCGGAACCTCATTTTCATTTTCCCAACATTCAATTTTTCCCAACCCTTGTACCAAGAGAAAACCCACTAGCAGTTCCAGCTATGCCAATTTATTCACATTTGTTTTGGCGTGGTCCACAGGCATTTTGCTTTCACATTAAAATTCGTCTTCCCCTTCCCTTTCCTCTGTCTTTTATCTTTTTTAATGAGCCTTGAGATTGGAGCTATGTTATGAAACCAGCTCAAGAAAAGATAGATCAACGCCTTAGAATTCAGCCTCTTCGAGGGGTCAACCTCCTTTACATTACATAAATGAACAATTCTTGGATGATTCAAATGATAAAACCTCCTTTCTATATATAGGAGTCACAATATAACCCAGCCGACCTAACAATAATAATATAAAGCCACAAAAATAACAATAGAGGGATTCTATGGGGCACAGTAATAACAATATGGGGACAATAGGGGCACAACAATATTAACAAGGGGTACAACTACAATAGTAATGGGGTAATCACTAGTATTATAGGGACCCAACAGGCTACATCGCATAACACGGACTTCCTTCAGCTTGGTTGACACATCTGAGGAGTATCTATTCCAGTATTTGAACCCAGCTGCATCCCCTATTGCCATGCCATTCCAGTGGGGCAGACCACATTATGAATGGAACCATGCTGGATGACTCAATACTGTGTCAACCTCTTGGTGAACCAATAACCTGTCGGAAACCACCCTTCAGATGTTGATTCTACAGGTTTTATGGGTATGTGCTTTCTGTGCTTTGACATTGAAATTCCCCTTCACTTTTCAATGTTTATTAGTTAGATTGGCATGTATTTGTTGCAGTCCAAGTAATTTCTATAATTCAGTTAGTCATTGTCAGTATTTGTGTTGTCTCATGACGCGCCTCTACTTCCATTTATGCTCCTAGACTGTTTTCTTGTGGCTTTCCAAAGTGACAGACAAAACTCATATCATTAAACATGTAGCTTAGTTCTTAATGTTTCTAACGTGAGACAAACCATCAATCTATCATAACCTGAGAATTGACATGCAGTAGGTGTTAGGAGTATTGCATCAGGACTCGCAAATTTTCTATTGCCCTATAGACATTCCCATCAGATATTTCCGTTAACTCCACACAGGGAATGATCTCTACACTTACGAATCACATCTAATGACTGAAATTGTTTGGCAACAATTGTTGATATTAGAATCTTGTTTGTAAGCCTGAAACCCACTCTCCAATGAATCATTTTGTGGAGTACCAACTTTGACTGATTTCTTATACAAATTTTCAATTTTCATGGATGTGCAAGATTGACTTACCGGAGGACCACATTAGCCATGGATGGAGGATTCAACACCTGATGCTATTAGGAAATATGCCATGTTCCACAAAGACTCTGAGATGGGGGAAGCGGGTGCAATGAGAGGCATAGGGGGGCACGTGGGAGGACCCTCAAATTTTAGGGAAATTTAGGAGGATAGGGTGTCGGCATATATATGTGTGTGTGTCTATGTCTGTGTCTGTGTGTGTGTTTAAAACCGGTTCATTGAGATCTAACCAGTCCCGGTTTGACCGGTTCTGGTTTGAAACCCGGTTTATTAGGTGGACCGGTCTGGTCACCGGTTCCGGTTTTTAAAACTATGACGGAACCGGTGACCAGACCGGTCCACCTAATAAACCGGGTTTCAACCAAAACTGTCAAACCGGGACGGGTTAGATCTCAATGAACCAGTTTTAAAAAAACACATGAAATAATTATTTTTTAATGAAAAAACTATTTTTAAGATTTAAAAGTTAAAACCATGATTCCAAACCAATAGATACAAAATATGCAAAGTTTGTTGATATATATACCATGTAAAGGTGAATATATCAAAATGGCACCCAGTGCAATACATATCAGCGACAAAATATATAATCAATGAGGCTCTAAATGGCCTCTAGAGTGCAAAAACAAAGCCTACAAACTATGGGGCCACTGGCCTACTACAAGTCTACATATATGGTAATAGTGAACAATATTATCACTTGAAACTTCTCATGAATCATCATGATCAAACTCCGTTGGTTGAGTCTCGACTCCCAAACTTTGCAACTGCTTGAATCACAAACTTCTCTATTGGTTCAGTGACTTGAGTCTCAAACTCATGGAGGTATTCTGCCTTAATATGTCCTATTACTTCATTTGGTGCTCCACATGGCTTTACATGGCCTCCTATCCCAGCCAAGTGTTGTTTGAACCTATTAATACCCACCCCTCCTTCAATAGATTTTTGGCAATATTTGCAGATCATTTTTCCATCAATCATATCACAATGAGCCCATGTAGTATCCTTGGCTTTTGGAGGCATGATGACTACTACTTAGCTCAAACTCTTTGTTGTTCCACTACTCCAGCAAAAACTCAACACTCTCTAAGCTCCCAATCAAACTCACAAAAACTCCAAATGAGATGTGTAAGGAAAATGAGGGGAGTGATCTCCTTTTAAAGGCTTGGATAGGGTGTTTTTGGAGGGAAACAAACCTCTTATTTTCCCTCCAAAACACCCTAGAAGCTTCCTAAATTGCATTGTGTGGGTCCTTCGCGGCCTTGGGCAGCTAACCGGCCGGTTTGACCACAAAACGGCTAGTTTCGTCCTAAACAGGCCCGTTAGCACCAGTTTTTGTGGTTTCTGGGCGAAGTGAGGGGTTGAACCCAGTTTTTCTGCCGGTTTGACTTGGTTGGCTAATGAATCGGCCAGTTTGATCAGTTTCCGGTTCAAATCGGCCAGTTTTTAAAACATCGATATATATATGAACTGGCCGGTTTGATCGGTTTCCAGTTCAAACTGACCGGTTTTTAACATAATATTATATATATATATATATATATATATATATATATATAATAAAAGCATTAATACATTAATCCATACATAATTGAATTAAATCATGAATATATCGATCCATACCCATCATTCATACCGATATACACATCATTCATCCATACACCATGAGATTCAATAATGAAATACATTAATTCATATTGATCATTCATTATTCATCATTCTAGAATCAACATCGATTTAAAAATTAAATTCATCATTCATCATTCTAGATTCTAAATTGATTTAAAATTTAAATTCACCATTCATCATTCGAGAATCTAATTAATACTAAGCAAAATAAACTATAGAAGGTACTTTAGTCTAAAGACTGGAATAGTGAATTGATATAACTCAAACTCAAAAATAGTTAAGAGGGGTGAGATAAAGAATTTGTCTAAGGTCATCGATATCTAGAATCAAACTTGAAAGTTAAAACTGAAAATTAAAAATGAACAATGGGCATTGAAGGAGCGTCGCGGGGGAAGACAGGCAACAATTAACTGATAAGCTAGATAGCACCATGGGGTAAGCCGAGTAGAGGTAAGCCTGGTAAGTGAAATGAGTGAGTTAGGGATTGCAAATTAGCTTAGGTTTTGACATTTGCTATATATTTTAATTTTTAGTTTTTTTTTAATTTTTGTTATTTTATTTTTTTTTATTTCAAGGGTTATTATACAAAACTAATGGGGGTGCATCCCACCCTCAAAGAGGTGCTTATGGGCTTGGTGCTCTTGATTAAAGTTAGTTCCATACCCTCATACATGATAGAGTCCAATAGAAACATTGCAATCCCCCCAATCCTAAAATCCTCAAAACTGTTAAGTCTGATGGATTTTGAGTGGGATCAAAACTTTTATTTTCTCTAAATGAAATCCAATGAGGTCAGAGCCTCTCCAACACCATGAGTTACACAGCATTAATAGGACCCTGGGGTTGAATATTAAGCTTCTCCACTCATAAATTATTGTTTTCCAGCCAAATTAAGGGGGGACGCCTAGCACTTTCTAAGGGGGGACACCCACAAGCACCCCTTTTGGGGAAACGCATCCCAAGAAATGTTCCCCCTTGCATCTCTCCAAAAGGGGGATGTGTGAAACGTTTCCCCAAGCATCCCCCCATCCCAGGTGTGTGGGAAGCGAGAGGTGCATGCACCCCACCCTGGGGGGCATGCCCCTATGGAACACTCAAAATATGTTCAAGGTTCTTAGCCATATACCGTTGATGTATCTCTCCCTCTATTATGATGCAGGCTAAGCTCCATTTAGAGAACCTATTCTAGTGTATAGATTGTTAGACACAATCCTTCGAGGTTATTATTGTATTATTTTTGTACATAATACAAAGGTATAGGAAACAAAGAGTTTTGAGGAAAACCAGGAGTCCCTCATAGAATGTGAAGTGAATAGCCATCTCCCATTGTATATATGCAACTTTGAGGGGGTTAATTCCTATGCCTGACAATGGTATCAGAAAGAGGCCCTAACTCCATGATTCTCACTCCAAAACACCTCCTTGTCTCTCTACCCACCTAATCAGCCTCTCTCCCAATCTGAGCTCTGCTTCTCAACATTCCTAGCTCCTGAGCGCTTATTCTCCTGCCATTTCTCTAGTTGAAGCCAAAACCCATTTTTGGACTCAAATATTCTTCTGCCCTTTTCCTCTATGGACTCTCTCTCCTTCAAGAAACCCTCATGATCTCACTCTATCCAACAATCTTCCTATGCCCCACACAGTCTCAACTCTCTCTTTGTTATTCTCCTCACATCACGCAACAAAAACCCAGCGAAAACTCCACTAGCCATTCACCCCAAAGTTTTTCTTTATTTCCTAAGGCCTCTACTTCGGGAGCCACCAAGGTTTTGGGACCTTGGTGTCTTAATACTTTAGTCTTTCTAGACCCCAAAATATTGTTTTCCAATACCTTTTCTTGCATGCTATCTTAATCTCTCTCATTCCAACAACCCTCACGCTCCCTTGTGGCCTTGTTGTCACTGGCCACTCGTTGAATTTGCTTCTTCTATAGAGTACTTCACTACTTGAACTAGAACACCCATTGATCAACTAATGCACTTGTGTTCACAAAGCATAAAATTCTCAACCAAACAATGACATACACTCCCATTAGAGATTTTCTTAAACCACAAGGGAGCACAATCATACCCGACCTCACATATCGATTCACAAACATCTTGTCCATGCTAGATTTCATGTAAACTCAAAATAAAAACAAGTGTTGTGTGAAAACAATGTTTTGCTTGTGGAGAACATGACAAAAGACGTTCAACCAAAGATAGAAACCCTAATCAATCACTTGATTCGACCTACCAACATTGTTTTTTAATGATATAATCCAACTAATTATAACTATGTCGATAGATTTCTTTAGGCAAGAATTTTTGTGAATGGCATTTTGATTATAAAAAAATAGCACGATATTAGGAAGATTTTTTGGTGGAAAATTCTATTAGAATTGGATTATGGATTCATTTTATCTTTGTAATGACCAACCATGCTTTTCACCATTCATAACAATGTGAAGGTTGTATGTTGAATGGAACTTGTAAGTGTCTTTATTTTACATTAATTAAGTTTGCCACTTCGGCTGTATGATTTAGGATTCTTCCACGGGCCATTTCTGAAGACGCTCATTGATGATGAGAATAAAGCATTCAAAGGCAAGGACTGTATGCATAATCCCCATGAAAGATCTTATCTCCATTGTATCCATTATGGCATGATTGGACATGAAGCACAGACATGTCAAATCCCTTGGGAGATGATCATGGGCAAGCAAAAACAAAAAATTGTGAAGAAGGTAAAACTCCTAAATCCACTTCGTCTATTATTCCAATGTTGGAGTAAATGAAGAAGTATTGAACATTGCATTTGCTTACTGGAGAGATGTATGGTTGCTTAACACTAGTGCAATGTGCCACATGACATTTCGGAAAGATTTCTTTGAAGAATTGAATGGCAATATTGATGGTACAGTAACCTTTGCAAATGATTCTAGTCTCAAACCTTCAAAAATTGACATAATCAGGTTTAAAATACCTAGGTTCTCGGTTTTTCTTCTGCATAATATTCTCTATCTTCCTTGATTGTGGAGAAACTTACTTTCTCCTGTGCACATTCAACAACAAGGCCATTCTATTCACTTGTTCGATGGAAAGGTTGAATAAGGAGATATTCCGACAACAAGGTCATCATGATAGGATGGGAGAATAAGAAACTATTGAAGTTGAAAGTGTTAAGTTATGGTATGTTCTATGCTTATAACAGCTTACTTCATTTTCTTATTATATACCACAGATTAGCAATCACATGTACATAAAGTAAAGTGCAGATAGAACATTAAACGATCGACAGAAAACAAGCCAAGACAAGAGACACAAGATGTGGCGGCTAGCCAGGGACAAACCCCACAATGTGTGGGGAAGCCCTTTGATCAAATCTTCTTTTATCTTCAATAATTCAGCAGAGAGAAATAGTACAATAAATCTGGATTCATATCAGCAGTAGCAAACCCTAGATCATCAGCAGCATTAGCATTAGCGGCTTCATTATCAAACTAGGGCAGATGATATCTCACAAACCGACCGTCGGATTGACTTCATTCCACCACCAAAAGTTGCGGCTTCTAGAGGAGGTTCAGATGAACCTACAGCGCAGTTCAGATGAGGATATCTTCTAGGCCACGTAGGTCAATCTGTACTTCTGCAGTTGCAACTTCAGTTTCTATTTCCGGCTTCAAACTAGGGCAGTCGATATCTTGCAAACCGTTCGTCGAATTGACTTCATTCCACCACTAAAAGTTGCGGCTTCCAGAGGAGGTTCAGATGAACCTACAATGCAATTCAGATGAGGAGATCTTCTAGGCCACGCAGGTCAATCTTTACTTCTGCAGTTGCAGCGTCAGTTTCTATTTCCGGCTTCAAACTAGGGCTGTCAATATCTTGCAAACCGTTCGTCGGATTGACTTCATTCCACCACCAAAACTTGCGGCTTTCAGAGGAGGTTCAGATGAACCTACAGTGCAGTTCAGATGAGGAGATCTTCTAGGCCACGCAGGTCAATCTTTGGATCTGCAGTTGCAGCTTCAGGTTCAACAGCTTCCGGTTTCACATGTGTGAGAGAGAGACCCATTTCTGCATAGTAGAGAAGAGACTCATTAGTGCGCAGTAGAGAGAGAGAGAGATGTGATGAGAAGAGTGAGTGAAAATAAGGAAAAGTACTCCTATATTTATACACAACGTTGGTGTTTGAATAGATGCGACTATTGGGCTTCTGAGCCTACATGAGTTGTAGGTCGGCTTGATAATAATTCCATAATCAAAATAAATTCATATCTCCATGAATACTTATCGGAATCGAACGATCTTTATATCAATCCTACACCTCTCGACAAGAGGAATCTAATAAAAATAATATTAGCCATGAATAAGATGACCCACATGAAGTTTTTGCTTGGTTGCCAATTTTAACACTCCCTCTCAACCAGGGAGAACTTCATCCACAATCTGTCTATCGGTCGCTACTATTCATCCATCAAATGCAATGCCCTGTACAGCTTGACCCTTGCCCTACTCTGCTCTATTCTGCCTGTTCTGCTTTGTCTTGTTCTGCCTTGTACTGATCGGTACTAATTTGCTCTGTTCTGCTCTGCTCTTGCATTGTTTTGTTCTTCTCTGCTTTTGTCCGAATTATGAAGAAGAAGAAATGATCGAGGATGTATCATACTGACTCAAAGTCAGTCCCAGAGTATGTACCACTGGTCCTAGACCAGTCTCAACCAACCTGAAGTCAGCATCATAGTGAGTACAACTCCACTGGTCCTAGACCAGTATCATCCTCCACTAACTCAAAGTCAGTCTCAGAGTGCATACCACTGGTCCCAGACCAATCTCAGCTGACCCAAAGTCAGCTTCATAGTAAGTACCACTCCTACCATTGGTCCCAGACCAGTATCGCAGTCTCAGAGAGTGTACCACTAGTCCCAGACCAGTCTCAACCAACCCGAAGTCAGTGTCATAATATGTACCACTCTCACTGGTCCCATACCAGTACTGCACTGACACGAAGTCAGTCTCGAAGTATGTACCACTAGTCCCAGACCAGTCTCAACCGACCCGAAGTCAGCGTCATAGTATGTACCACTCTCACTGGTCCCAGACCAGTATTGCACTGACATGAAGTCAGTCTCGGAGTATGTACCACTGGTCCCAGACCAGTCTCAACCGACCCGAAGTCAAAGTCATAGTATGGTACAACTCCTACCACTGGTCCCAGAGCAGTATCATTGATCCCAGATCAATGGAGGTCATCCTAGAATAGGGAGTACAGTAGATACAACGATGCATCCATCGGTACTACTATGGTCCCTAACTTCATTTCCCTACTCATTGATCAAATGAGAGGTACTTCCCATGAGTCCCAGACTGCATGGGTAGGATGCCTCGACAGAGAAACTAATCAATCCTGTCCTCAGAGGAGAACACATCAATCCTGCTACAATCACCATGGAGAACACATCAATCCAGGCCGCCATGGAGAACACATCAATCCAGGCCTCACAGGAGAACACATCAATCCTGCTACAATCACCATGGAGAACACATCAATCCAGGCCTCACAGGAGAACTAATCATCCTACTACATAGGAGAGCGAATCATCATGTTCCACAAGAGAGCGAATCATCTTGTTCTAGTGCGCACCACCAGGGTAGGGTGAGTCACTCTGTGGTCGTATGTTGCTCCAGTAATAACCGCAAGCCCTCAGAGCTCCCAGAGCTCAATGTATGCAACATGCAGGACCCTTGTACAAGGGTTTCTTGACGACTCCAAGTCGTTTGGGAAAATCACAGATTAGATCTTTCCTCGAGGCTTTGACAAGGTGTATCAACTTGTACATCATGTTAATGCAATGGAGCCTCCTTTCTCATCGACTTACCATATCCCAGATGATGTCTATCTGCTGGAGCAATTGATGAATACGGGATTCCTCAATAATCGAATCCCACCTCTGGTTGTTACAGAGAATCACAGTGGTATCCAATGTAAATCCAAACAGTTCACTGAAGAGCTTTCGCAACCAGATTGCCTCACACGAGGTCATGCTAGCAACAATATATTCTGCTTCGGTGGTGCTCAAAGCCACCGACTTCTGTTTCCTGCTCATCCAGGATATCGAAGCAGATCCCAAGGTGAAACAACACCCAAAAGTGCTCTTACGGTCCACCACACTGCCTGCCCAATCAGCATTAGTATATCCAAGTAGTCTCACATCTCCGACAGTGTATCTTAACCCATTGTAATTGTGCCATGAAGATATCTTAGAAGATTATTGGCATCAACGAAGTGAGGCTCAACCAAATATGAGCTCATAGTGCTAATAGCAAAACATATGTTTGGACGGAGGTTCACCAATAACATCAATGCGAATGAGTTTTTGAAACTCAAAGGCATTTCCCAAATCTAGTCCAACATCACTACCATATAACTTCTAAAAGTTAAGATCCTTGAGGTAGTCACAGGCTTGCAGTCCATCATACCAAATCTTTCCAATATCTTTATCACATATTTGTTGAGATTACAACAAGATGATGGAGCTTAGTGAAAAGAGTCGCCTTCACTAAGTGGGCCCGCATGCTATTTTTGGCGCAAGTCTATTTTTAGACATATGGATCATGTCTATGGATTGCAGGTTGCTGTTTATGG